>JAPSES010002500.1:0-14788 GCA_029822895.1 Maxillicosta whitleyi
AGGGACTATTTATGGACATTGGTTTGTGATGTAAATAAATCACTCTTTTGAACACATGCTGTTTTTTAGAAGAAAAACCTTTTATTTTAGTGACCCTCCCGTCAAACTACTTTCATTTTGACCAAAACCGGACCAGAACTGGGCTCACAGGAGACTGTCGGGGGTAAGTGAGTGTGGATGTACTACACTGATGAGGGGATGGAATACAGATTCATGTCAAAAATACACAACTATATCTTTAACCTTTTCTAATTTCTAATTTTCTTCCAATTTCTACATCTGAGAGATTCAACAATTTAGCCCATCCATGATAAAAATGACACCATTTGTGTTTTAAAGCTACAAAGACGCACCAACCATCCAGACGACACAAGGAAATGATGCCAGTCTATGTCCTGTTGATAAGTTTGCTACCTCTGACGGCCAGCGGAGCAGTCACACCTGATCCGAATCGCCGTATGACGACAGGTGAACGGTTTATTTAACATGAATTTCACACTATAGAAAACATGGTTCTTTATTGCAACTTGCAGTGTATGTCATTAGAGCCCTCAAAATGACTATGGTCCTTAAGAAAAATAACTTAGTGGTACTTCTACAGTTTCTTACGTTATTGGTGCATATAGCGGTGAGTGAAGCCATGCTTAACAAAGACGAAACTAGCATGAATTCACAGTTCCATATTTTTTTGATTTCTAATGCTTCTTAAATGCATTTTGTTGTCGTGAAAGTAAGTCTCTTCAAATACAAATAGGGAGATGGGAAATGTATACCCTCTCCCTACAAACAAGATGATGGATGTAAATGTAAAGCAGGTTTATTAAACGTAAATTCACTGTTTATTGTCAATTGCTCATATTTTGTCATTTAAATACATGTATTCTGACTCCCCACCCCCACCTCCGTACTCTATTCAATGCAGGTCACGTAAAATTCACCCACAACCAGACAACACAGGAAATGAGAACACTGCGAAACGTCTCTGGTCAGACCTTTACACTGTTCACGAACATCCCAATGTCATCAACTCCACAAACACCTTCTGAAAAACCTATAGCTCAAACAGTGACGTATCCAAGCAACTCCTCATCATCCCCGATAAACAATTCAACTAAAGGAACAAATTTCACAACGTCAACAACCAGATTTGTAGTCAGTGAATCAACAAGAACCACAATCCCAACAGTGACATCCGAAACATCCTCTGAAAGCCAACGCACAAACATGTCACCGACCCCTCCACTTACCTTTCCATCTACAAATGTAAACTTGATCACGAGCACATTAACACAACCTGCCCCGAATGACTCGACAACTACATTCCAAGTTATGACCAGCGCAACTAAACCGTCGGCGGGTTCATACAAAACTTCCACATCCACTACAAAGAAGCCGCTCATTCGCACCACAAAGCCAAATAAACACAATTCTAAAAAGAAAAAACAGGAGGCAAAGAACGGTAAAATTGTGGCAGGCATCATAGGAGGAGCCCTGGTGCTGATGATGATAGGATTCCTGGTCATTTATATAAAGAAACGGAAGCTTCAAAAGCAGCAGATATCTACTTCCAACTGGGCCGGGCCTACACCTTTCCTTGAAAGCGGCGCTGATGACAGCAAAGTAACCTTACGGTCATCAAACCGGATTTCAATCTCTAGCTTCCTGCCTCAGAGACTTTCCAAAAGGCTGTCCTTGCTCCCAGAAGTAGGTGAAGAGATGGAAGACATAAGTGCAGGTTCTACCTTCGGAGAAAAATCGATGAATCAAACAAAAAGCTCCCAAGATTCTACGACAGTCGAAACTTCGGTCACTTCTTCCCACGCCGACAACCCGTTATTCATGAATAATGAGGCTGTAAAAGACCACCAGGACCAACATGAAAGCCCTCAGACTCCATCTGGAAAGGTGGATGATCCTCTAGATGAGCAGACAGATGACGGGGAACAACCTTAGATGAACTTAAAAGCATTTCATCATGCTTGACTTTCACTGGTTACTAGTCAACAATAACATTGGCAGAAAACATAGGACACTGACTCATTTATTATTACAAAACCACTGCCATGCATTTGGATTATCTATTAATTATGAGTAATTAGGGAGTTTATGAAGTGACAATTTTAAGTACAAAAAAGGGATTTCTTTTGGTTGCCAGAAAAAGTGTGCTTTCTATCTATCTTTTCACAGATATATCGCTCTCTAAACAACTGGAGAAAAACTGTGTTTACCTTCTTAGGTCATGATTGCACATTGTCACTGAAAAACAAACCCATACTAAACTCTAATTTATGCTAAATGGATAACATTATCCACTTTGACAGGTGAAAAGGAATCAGGAATTGAACTACCAACCTTCTGACTTGGGAATAACCAACTCCAGCACCTACACCAAAGCCACACCCAACATAGTAACTCATGAATTAACATGAGTAATTCATTAGAAATTAGGTTTAAAGATTATCATCATTATCATCATCATCATTATTGTTATTAAAACATGCCATTATTTGACTCAAACAGAATGTCAATAAAATCATGAAGTGTCATATGGATTTGGAAAAGAAGACATAAATAAGGCTAGTTTGGAAAAAAAAAACAAAACATTTTTTTCCCCCTACAAGATACCCAATGTCAAGGCAAACACATTTCTAATTAAACCTGTCAAATTTTTGTTCTGCTTTTTTTATTTAAACTGAACTTTTGCTGTAATATAAAATGCCCAGTGTTTCAACATTAAAAAGTTGTTGCCATGAACAAAATCTACTAACAATGCAGCTGCGTCTTCTTTTATTTCTTCACGTACTGTGTTGTCACTGAGGTTAGTGCAATATTTTCTAATGTTTCCAACACGTATGTGGTCAGCAGGAGAATACAATGTAGACGAGCAGAAACACAGCGAGTTTAGTCTGTAATACAGGTCTGACAGTAGATCTGAGAATAGAAATACCCAACATTAATAGCACCGACAAACTTAAAGTCTAGAACATACTACAAATTGTACAGTATTTAAAAGTAGCATTGTTTAGAGGAAAACAGAACGCCATGTTAGAGGAGTCTGTAGTCCATAATACTGGTACTGGACTAATGCTGGAGTCGACAGATGAACACAGTTACTTTTACCTATTCCCTTCTTCAAGACACCAATTGATTTTCTTTATCACTGTGTAAAAATGTCACCAAAGGCTTAAGGGTGTAAATCTTCTTCACAAGAATATATGATCAGAGGATGTGTGCAGAACCGTAGCGGAAGGAAACTAAAACAGCCCTTTGACTGAAGTACCAGTAGAGGAACTGAGAACTACTAATGCTCCATTACAAGTAAAAAGTCTTAGAATTACTAGCAAAAAGTAGTTATTTTCCATTAAAAATAGGGTAAGAGATATTTTTCTAGAGCATTTTTACTATATTGCTTAAAATCTCCTTCACACCATGATTACAACCAATTAAATAAATGCTAATTGCTAATGAAAAAAAAAATGGACAGGACCAAAAAAACACCACCGAATCATTTTAACCAGCCCATCGAAATGATTGAATGGTGATATGTCTATCAAACTCAACTGCCAGTTGTCCCTCCCCCCTTCGCGTGCACCCCTCTTCGTGCATAAATCGTGTGTTCCCAGAGGCTTGGAGCTCTGGTACAGGAAACTGAGCCAGTTGGCTAGTTATATTAGCTATATTAGAATGGAAAGTTGTTTTGTCACTAACATAAATCACTAGGGAATGTAAAATTAACTACATAAGTATGAATTAGGACTGAATGAGGTACACATGGATCTGTGAGCTGGAGCCAAAGTCGGTTGAACTGATGCTGTGCAGCATTTGTGAACCCTTATGGAACAAACACTGTCAGTACTCTGGAGGCATGGCTTCAGGGGGGACGTCTGAAGAAAGGGCTTTGGACTTCTGAATTGTGTTTTTGTTGTTGTTTTTTTTTTTTTTTTTTCAAAATTTAGCTTGATTGAACCATTTTTCCCAGATCTGCTAGCCCACTGTGAACAATAGTGGAATAAAATGGAAAATATTACACAATGATACACAGATGTAATAGAGTAAAAATATCAACTAACATAATGTGGAACTGAAGTCTTTAAGTACAAATGTTTAACCTTTACCTCAGGGGTTAAAGGATTACGTGAATATACTTTGTTACTTTATTACCGGCTCAGTTGGCAGAACGGGTTGTCCAATGGTCAAAGGGTTGGAGGTTCAAATCCTGGCTCCCACTGTCCACATGTCGAAGTGAACCAGTCATTATCATTGTATCCTCCTACTGGTGTATGGGTGAATGTGAAGCTTTGTAAAGCGCTTTGAGTACCAAGGTGTAGTACAAGTGCAGTCCATTCACCTTAAACCCATTCACAGACACCAACAGAATCCTCTAGGAGTAAACACTTGGCGACAGTGGAAGGAAAAACTACCGTTAGGTTTATACCTGGAGTCCACCCAGACTCTGGAGGATGGACCAGTGACATGAGAGAGGGATAAAGGAAGAGAGTGAGGAAAAAAACAGGAAAGATGTGTTGAGAAACAGTTTGATATCTATCATATGACCAACTCTGAACATCTCAGGAGGAAGTTTTCAAGTGTTGTAAAGACAAAAACTGAGCTGAGTCATCTTAAAACGGAACTTAGATTTAGTAGTGTGTTATCAAAAAAAAAAAACACGTTAAGAGTTTAGCCGCGCCATTGGTTCCATTTCTACAAAGTACAAGCAGGTGTTCAACCATGAACAGAAGTGCCAGTCATGATGACACAACTTCACCGCAGTTCTCCTAAACCTAACATTTTTAACCACCTAAAAATCGGTGGTTAAAAATGTTATGGACTTATGCAACATGATCTAAAAATGGTTTTGTTCCACTGAGTACCAGGGGAAGGAACTGTTGGCAATGTTATTTAAAAAAAGAAACCAGTGGTTCCTGGTCTGTCCACAGCTGCTGCTGACCCGCACTGTATTTATACATGACACTTTAAACCGAATACAAACTCATCTGAATCCTCGATGTATGAAAGGAAAAAGTACAACATTAAACAGTTATAGTACAGTTACTTCCACCTCTTCCAGTTCATGTCATGGATTTTGTTAGAAAAAGAATCATGTGAATTTCATTGAGTTTATGGATCAGAGGATGAATACAAACAAGGGCAGCACTGTGCCAAGGAACCATATAATGTTTGGAAATCAATTAAGTTAGTTGTGTAATGAAGGGGTTACATTATCGTACATTAAGGGATTTTTGGAATTATTGATCGTACATCATAAAATTACTGTACAAATATGGTAATCGTCATAGGTCTGGACAGTCCCAGTTAGGAGGAGGCACGAGTGGGCAATGCCCCCTTAAACAAACATCCTGCCCCCGTCAACTGAAACTTTCTAAAGGTAACGAGAAGGAAAATGAGCTGCAAGTTTCACTTTCACTTTGTATGGTTGTATGGTGTAACGTATGGCACGGAACCCCCCGCCCCGTTGCTCCCTCCATCAGCAACATGTACCTTTTTTCATATTCCTGATCACCACCTCATATATGATTATCTGGAAGTGGCTATGCGGTGCGGAAGGAGTTTGACCTGCGTTCAAAATCTGCCATTTTCTGAGTGTGGACGAGTAATTGGTGCAAATCTAGTCTGGATGCAGGAGATCAGGTGTTAATATTTCACTTCACTGAACAGATGGTCAAGCTCTGAACTGACTGATGTAGTTACATGAAGCATTTTGATTCTGATGTTCCGGACCTTATTAGAGGAATATTAAGGTCTGCGTAAAAGCAGCTGATGAGTTCTTATGTCAGCAGCCAATCAGGTATGAGATGTTGAGAAGGCGATGTGTGTAGTAGCATCGTTAGCGATTTCTTCAAATATCTTCCCGCACAAAACCATTGGTCAGATTAATTTCAGATTTTACATGTACCTTCTTTCTTGGGACAACATCTAAAAAATGTGTTCACAACTTTGAGATATTTGGGTTTTTGACAAATTTTTGTAATATTACAAATGTGCTTTTACTTAGAATGGTCCATATTTTGATGGTTTATAAACATAAATCATTATATTTACTATTAACCACTGATAGAAGTCATATATGGACTTGGATTGAATTAGTGGAGTTAACCTCCAGTGAAAGTCCCGCACACTTCTATTGGGAGACTGATCTCCTGCGTTCAGGTTCAGGTTCAGGTTCAGGTTTATTGTCATTTCACGTACATGAAGGACCAGCAGTATACGGCTCTGATAAAAACTCTAAAAACAGTGATCATATAAAAAGATACTAACAATAAAAACCTAATACTTAAGGAATAAATAGGACAACATGACAGCTACAGTTCAGGAAATAAGAACGGCATGTACTAAAAAGAGCAGCATAAAAGAACAAAATAAAAAAAACCCAGATAAATAAAAACCAGCACTAATGTCCCAGCAGCAAGTCAGTGTTTAACAGGACTGGAACATAGAACAGAACCACACAATCTATCAAATTCAACTGGGGACTGATTCAGACAGAACATGATGCCGACATAGTTTGAAACTTTTTTTTTTTTTTTTAACTCTACTACAAAAAATTCAAGAAGAAATCTCGTTAATGTATCTGCAGCTAAGGAAACCTGAAGGACAGGAAGTGATGAGGAAAGAAAATAGGCTCATCGGTCTCTGCTGGTAAACTGGCAGACCACAAATGGAAGACATAAATGTGTGGAGATCAAAATTAAGCATAGAAAGAGCGACGAGGCATGCGGATCCTGGATAGAGAAAGATTGTTGTCAGCGCGCACGTGAACACACACACACACACACACACACACACTGTTGTAAGCCCTGCTTGCCTCAGCAGCAGCAGCAGAGTGGGCCGGCTCGCTGCTGCAATTCTCTCCATCTCTCCCTCTCCCTCCCCTCTTTGCATCTTTCCAAACCCGTGGTCCTCCAGCTGCATCGGGAGAATGCAGAGCTGTGAGCAGGACAGGGGCCGCGGCGTGGCTTTAAACGCGCAGAACAGACGGAAACAGAGTGAAAAAACAACAGGAGACGTTTAACTTCCACTACAGGAGAAGCAATAAAGCACAGAGGAAAAACAAAAGAGAGAGAGAGGAGGAGGAGGAGGAGGAGGAGGAGGAGAAGAAGACAGCCAGGACGAGGGGAGATGACAGAGCAAGACTAAAAAGGGATGAGGTGAGTGATTTTACATGGAGAAAAAAAAAAAAACCTAAGTGTGACCCACATACAGGGAAGTATGTGATTAGAAATCATTAATGCAGTGAGTTAATGAGGAAACAGCCCCTGCTCTGCTCATTTCATGTCTAACTGCTCCACAGAGAGGACCAAAGATAAGCTTAGAGCATTTTTCTGAGCCTACATTTAGTTACGGAAAAGCGTCATCGTCGCTGATGAGAGGACATTTCTGCAACATTTTTCAAGGGTGTTAACGTGTCACACACTTTTAAAACACTCAAGAGATGCACATGAAGTCACTATGTTTTTAAAATGGTACATCTGCAGTCACTGTATCGTCCTGAATGAGTCTAGTCTCACTGCAGCACTCTGAGCTCCCATCCCACTGGCAATGCTTCAAGCTGGTGGGACAGTTGGCACTCGGGATGACTAGCACCCGAAAAAAAACAACCAAAAAAACATCATCAGAAGCAGGAAGGTAAAGCTGTCTGTCCCAATTCCAGGTGATATGAAGAGGGACGTTTGATGGACAGTTGGAGTTTGAGGCTCGATGCTGAAAATAACCAGGGTTGGACCTTAACGCTGCAGTTTGCATGCATTAAAGGCAGTTTTTTAACACTTGTTCAGCCAAATAAAAGCATGACTAGGATGTCATGAGGCACATTTTGCAAACTACAACAATTTCTGCCTCGGTTCTGGTCACGTCTGGTCAAATTTGGTCAGATCAAAAACAAACACTGGGATTGAAGACAAAGCAAAGAAGACCGGAGACATAAGTAAGTCACCGTGAAAGTGTCGATAACTTGATGGCGAAGTTCATAAAATGCTGGTGTTATTGATTTCTTACAAGACAGTGTGTGAACGGTATGAGAATATACTATATATACTGTTTCTAACATTAGTGTAGTTAAACAACCTGAAAATAATTGCAAAAATCCTGGTAATTAATTCGAAACATAAACAAATAGGTCGATGAGAGTGCATACCGCCAATGGAATTCATTCAAATGTCCTATTTCACAGTGTTGGAAGATCTGGTGTAAAAATAGGTGTAAAAATAATTGTCTGATTTTTATTTCCTTTGACATGACACACTCGTGCATGAGGCCAGTGCCTTTATCAAACAGTGGTGTTGGGAGAATTTGTTTAGTTTAAATGTTTGCACATGAAGCACAGAGTGTTGGTTAATATCAATAGGACTAAATCCTGGCAAAAGAAAACATCAGTTTCATATGGTTCATAGGGTTTGTGAGTCAGCCTTATTACATCAAATACACAGACGATGGAAAACAGGAGGATGAAGACTGAAACAGTCGACTAATAGGAGGATTACCCCTGCAGGGTCAGAGCCGAACACCTCCCACTGGGATAGAAGACGGCTCAACTTAACAAACAACGTCATTAGTGCAAACATTTATGCTTATGTGCAGACGGACACCTGAACCACATTCAACAAGTTCACCAATGTGGAAAGTATATATATTTCAATAACAGGATTTCCATAATATAATATAATATAATATAATATATAAAGTTGTTATTCATGTTTGTTTCCAAAGTCTAAAATGCAAACAGAAATAACATTTTTATTTTGTGTTCCATGTTTATCAGTATTATTATGCTATGGCCATAATAAGGGCACGAAATAAGCATAAAAACTGAATACCAATAAAACCAAATCATCACAGACCATTCTGTTTTCCTGCTTTTGATGAGGACAACTCATAATATCTGTATGAACAGTAATGTTATCATTTGACCTGTGGCTAATCTACAGCAGAGGGCACAACACTGTAGATAGGTCATCAGCAGTGTGAAGGCGTACTGCCATGTGGACATTATAAATACAGTATATATAAACATACATACTGATTATAAATACAGTATATATAAACATACATACTGATTATAAATACAGTATATATAAACATACATATCATTTATAAATACACTATATATAGTAGTTATAAATACAATATAAATGATAAATAATTGTTATGAATACAGTATATATGATATATAGTGGTGATAGATACAGTATATATAGACATATACTGATTATAAATACAGTATACTATATATAGATATATAGTGGTAATACAATGCACATGCAGAATGTTGCAGTCGCTCCTGTGTTCCCCATATTTGTGAACTTTTCCCCCCTTTCTTTCTTCATCTGTTTAGTGTTTTTAGTCGTAACAATGTTAAACTGTGCTGCTCCACAGTTTAGCCTGTGCTGTTCTACGGTTTAGCCTGTGCTGCTCTATGGTTAAAACTGTGCTGCTCTATGGTTAAAACTGTGCTTCTCTATGGTTAAAACTGTGCTTCTCTATGGTTAAAACTGTGCTGCTCTATGGTTAAAACTGTGCTGCTCTATGGTTAAAACTGTGCTGCTCTATGGTTAAAACTGTGCTGCTCTATGGTTTAAACTGTGCTGCTCTATGGTTAAAACTGTGCTTCTCTATGGTTTAAACTGTGCTGCTCTACAGTTTAGCCTGTGCTCTTCCTGTGTGTGTCCCTGTGCAGAGCTCTGACCATGGCTGCCTGCCCTGCCTCGGCGCTCTGCCTGCTCCTCCCCCTGCTGCTGTTCTGGGGGCTACTGGGAGGCCGGGTACTGTCCATCTGCCCCGCCGTGTGCTCATGCAGCCGCGGACACCGTGTGGTGGACTGCTCGTCACGAGGCCTCACCAAACTGCCGCCCGGTCTGCAGCACAACATTCGCTTTCTGAACCTGTCGTTTAACAGGTAAACGGCCGCACTGCACTGACGTGGCATGTGACAATCCACTACACTGAAGGCCACTCACTGTGTTTACACTGAACCAAAAAGAGCTGGCCTGATGCTACCCCAACACGTAGTTTTAAACAGAATCTAAGACATGACACGGCACATCAGCATCTAGAACACATGTCATAATAGTGCAACTTTTAGGTTATTTCATATTCTGCTGAGAAGGAAAGGAGCTTTAATTTAACCTTTAATTTTCAGACATTTTAAATCCAGTCATCCTGGGACTCACACAAAACCAAGGTTATTAATATTAACAAAAACTAGAGCTGAAAAACATATGCTCCGAATGACAGAAACTAATAAAAAGTCAACTGAAAGTGATCATTCATTTAAAAAAGAAAAATCAAACATAAGCAGTAAACCTGTTAGAAAACTAAATAAATCTAAAGAGGAACTGAAAACAAGAAAACAGAAATGTCATCGGACTTTCACTCCCTGGATGAAGAGAATTATGTCAGTATTGGCAGAACCATTATCCCCTCTACATTCAGAAAACACATCAGAACCTTCTTCTCTTTAATAACTTTAGAAAAAAACGAAATGTTCAATGACTCTGTCCAAATACCTCACAGTGCAAAACATAAAAAAAACAAAAACAATTCATTCATGATTAATAAATAGAGTACCAGCCAGTTTTCTCACTTTCCTGTCGGTGATAGTTACTATAGGGACATCTGTGCACAGTAGTGGCAGTTTGCAAATGAGATGCAGACTCATAAAAGTGTGACATTATAAAAGTCAGTGCACACAGGACGAGCCTGTTAAAAATACGTCCAGTATCTGCCCCATTTAACTGTCTGACTGTGTCGGAGCGCTACTTTTACAACAGCAACACTTTGATTCCCTTCTCAGGATGATGACAAATACTTTATAATATGATTATTTCAATTACACACTCGTTTGCTGTCGTACCTATTTACAAGGTTTTTTAAAAAGGCTCTGCTCTTATTCATGCTAATGTGATCCAATATGATTATTAATACTGATGTTACACTACACTTACATTTTTGGAACACACCTTTCAGTGTTTTTGATCTTAGGTTAGTACAACTGAGATGGTTTATTTCCTCCACAGTGATTATTTGTCTGAGGAACCAGTTGAACAAACAAAAACCTTCACTGAAATGTCATTAATATTTAAGATTTTCAAAATTTATATCAACATTTTCGAACTTAAAATTGCAGGGAACTCCTGAAAATATCAATAGAGACATATATTAACAAAACAGCTATCTTAAGTTTTATAAATAACAAATAACAACCAACTAAACTTACATTACTGTGGAGTTTCTCGCTAAACGCAGACTTTCAAGAGACACAGTTGGCTAAAATTGCACATTATTGTATCAAAAAATTTGATTTTAAAAATGTGAAATAAAAATACCAGTAATTAAGAAGTTTGGTCTGAGAATTGCCAAGATGTTAGTGATACAGTATATATCACATACATACACGATTTAAAATAAAATGTGATACTGCATTGTGATTTCTTAAATCTAACTTAATTGTTAATAATTTTGAAAAATAAAAATCACAAAACATAAAATTCAAGTTCAAGGCTGCACAATAGAGGAAAATGTACAGATTACTGATCTTTCCAAAATGTGGGATTTCACACACACAGACTAAACCAAAATCCAATTCATTCCTCTATTATTGTTATTATTATTATTATTATTATTATTGTTATTATTATTATTATTATGCGTCTGGTGTTTGTTGGGTCAGTAGAGGCTGAGGTTCAATAACTAATGTTCCGTCCTTCTGGCAGCCTGCAGGACGTGGACGGTCAGCTGAGCCACTACGCCCACCTGCGGACCCTGGATGTGTCCTACAATCGCCTGGAGACGCTGCCCCCCGCCCTGCCCCGCTCCCTCTGGGACATCCGAGCCACGGGGAACCTCCTGCGCTCGCTGGACAAGAATGACACGGCGTACCACTGGAACCTGAAGTTCCTGGACCTGTCGGACAACGAGCTGGAGCGGATCGTGTTCATCAACAACACGCTGCCCGGCCTCCAGACTCTCAACCTGAGCCACAACCGCTTCTGGACCGTCCCCACCAACATGCCGCACAACCTGCAGAGCATCGACCTGTCCCATAACTACCTGGTGCAGATCCTGCCGGGTTCTCTGGACCGGCTGCCCAAACTGACCCAGTTCTACCTGCACGCTAACCGCTTCTCGTGGCTGTCGGAGGGGGTGTTCGATAAGTTGTCGCGCCTGGAGGTGATGACTTTGGGCGATAACCCGTGGGCGTGCGAAGAGGAAGAAAACATCACCAAGCTCCTGCAGTGGGCCGAGCAGACACGCGCCACAGTCCACGGCTGCCCCTGTTACACCAGACCCGTGTGCGGCCAAGCCCACCTGGCGTCGCCGGGGGGGGAGTGGCACTCCGCCCTGTTCACAGAGCCCCCGTTGTGGGTGGATGGCGAAGGGCCTGACAGGACTGCGGAGGTCACGTCCGGTTACCAGGCTAAATCTGCACTTTTTGAAACCGGAATATATCACAACACCAGAGGTGGGAACGACTCTGTGGACCCTGTGATGTTTGTGTGGACGTCATCCTCCAGTTCTGTCACTTTCACCAAACGCACAAGCACAACAGCTCGCCCTCGCTCATCCACCAAGAGACCCAGAGTCGCCACCTCACAGAACAGAGGCCAGGGACTCCTTGGTGACACTCCTGCCACCGCTCTGACTCTTTCCATCGTCCTAACTTCACTTTGCAGCTACTAACACCAGCTTATCTAGATACTGAAATGTTCTGGATGATGAATGTATGACCACGCAACGCCATGTCGCACCTCCATTATCATCTCTTGTAAAACCTGTTACAACTGTTACTGCCGACTAGGGGTCGACCGATATGTTTTTTGTTTGTTTTTGTTTTTTGGCTTTTTTTCCCCAGGGCTGATATCGATAACAATTAATAGTAATCAACGAGACTGAACAATTGCACTAAAATATAAGCCTCAACGGCAAACTCAAAGTGTAACTCCAGGAAAATGCCCCTAAACTGACTGTTAAATTCAATAAACAAAATACAATTCAATAATACTTTAATGGATCCAATTGTCCGTTTTCATGGTTTAGTAACATTTACAATTTCAGGAAAGTAACAGCAGCATGAATTCATTGATGATGATCTGAGTTTCACTAAAAACTAAATACATAAGATGTACTTTATTCACATCAATATGACCTTGGAAGCAGAGATTTATTTTGAATGTAAACTGAAAGACTTTCTTCTGTCTTATACATATGGATGTGTCTAAAAACATCTGTACGGGAAAGGGGGAAAAAAATGCAGGTGTATTTATTTATGACTCATTGTAATGTAATCATGATTTTCAATTGGATGGTATAAGAATAACAATATTATCAACAATAATAGCAAAATGCTAAACTAATTGTTGAGATTTTTTTTTTTTTTTTGTGATGAACTCAAACACCGAAAACTGGAAAGATTATGAAGAAATGCTAAATAAAGTGTCAACGGCCTGTTAAACATGATTACTTGAGGAAGTACAATTAATTTTTTTCAGATATCAGATTTAAAAAAAGTTCCAGTGGGAAGTTGGAAGGATCCAAAAGCAGAACTTGAAATTATTAATGAACACAGAAGACGGACAAAATGCTTCGTCTGTATACGCATGCGTCTTTAACAGCGTAAAAAAGGGCCTTTAAGGTGCATTAAACAGAATATGTTTGACTTCACAGCCTCTAAAAACCTCAGAATGGACACTAACTGTAATGCAGCACCATAGGGAGAGTGTGTGTGTGTGTGTGTGGGGGGGGGGATTCATGGCTACATGTCACCAAATATCACACACTGAACCTTTAACAGAAATAAAACTGATGATTGTAAAAACGCCGATTAATCTAATGATTGTCCACTAGTCGGTCGACCCCTACTACCTACTGTCACTACCATCAGTTTCATCATCATCATCAACTTTCTAAATATGTGACTGTGCACATGATAAACTGACAGAATGTTAAAACCTCTAAGGCAGACGCCGGCTCCAGTACGGTCATTGTTGAACCAAAGTCTTCACCTCAAAGCTCAGCTCTCGGTGCATCCACCCTCAGACTGCCGTGCTCTTTATAATATGAAGCTTGTGCTACATTCAGCTCAGTGAATGCTGTATGACATCCCATAGCGCCTGTAGAAACACCTGACTGGATCATCCACACTGAGCAGGGCTGAAAAATGTCCACTGTACAACGGGACAGTTTGCAATAAGGTGAAAGGAAAACCAGAAGCACAGATTTTGATATTCACAAAAGCGGTCAACACCTAGAAAAACTACAAATAACCTTCAAGGAATTCTAGTCAAATGATGAAAGACAATTCTACTAAGAATCACCAACATGTTCAAAGACAATTATGTAGCAGTAGGATTCTCCAAAGGTAAGTGTTACAGCAAGTCTTTGGCACATTTATGGAAGTTTATGGCTCACTGGAAAAAAGAAAAAAGTACTGCAATTGTCTGGGATTGGTCTCCATGGTTACCGGTCAATAAAACAACCTGAAAAATACTCATCCCTTATTTTTCTTATTTTTCTAACATACAACTCATCTAACTCTCTCTTGGTTTAGACTTTTTTTGTTACCTTCGCCAACGAGGTTATGTTGTTTCCGGCATTTATTTGTTTGTCTGTTTGTTTGTCAGTTCGGTAGTTATTTAGCAACATAACTCGAAAAGTTATGGATGGATTTTGATTACATTATCAGGATTTGTTGGCAATGCCACAAGGAAGAAATGATTAACTTTTGGGGGTGATCCGGAAGAAATCCTGGATTCTGGATCACTTTTAAATTTTCGTT
>JAPSES010002508.1:0-14788 GCA_029822895.1 Maxillicosta whitleyi
TGATGAAGTAATGGTACTAATGTAATGGTACTAATGTAATGATGAAGTAATGGTACTAATGTAATGATGAAGTAATGTTACAAATATAAGGATGAAGTAATGGTACTAATGTAATGGTACTAATGTAAGGATGAAGTAATCATATTAATGTAATGAAGTAATGGTACTAATGTAATGAATGATGTTCAAATGCATCATGTGGATGTGGACAGGTGTCTGATCAGCACTGACATTGGTCTAATATTATAAAATATGTTTCTAGCACCTTACATGTTTTGTTTTGGGTGTAAGGAACCAAATACGGTAAATTCAATAGCGTCCATTTTCTACACAACAATAAAAAAGTTAGAAAAATTTCACGAAACTAATAAAGTTGTCATGTCCTCCTATAAAACACTAAAGTTGAGAGTGTTTCCATGAGTGAACTATAAAGAAAAGTACAGCGTCTAAAAAATAAAACGAGTAGGAGTTTATTAGAACCAGAGTGACTCACGTCTTCCTCTGCACATCCTGTGTTTCTGATAGTTTGGACGTAGAGAGGGTGAGATTCACCGGGACTCGTTTAACGTTATTAATTGTAGAGAAATGTGGCAGTCCCCTTTCAACACTCTCAAATCTAAAAAAAAAAACAAAGAAAAACAGAAGAATCAATGAGGGAATGGAAGACCATGTGACTGTAAACACAGGCTGAGCGACATTGAAGAAAAACCTACTGAAATATGAGTCTTTTCAGTAACAGTTCATTCTTCCTGTGTTCGTTCAACAGCTCATGGTCATCCTCGAAAATCTTCATTGCTGAGACACAAAAACAAATGAAACGATCAGTGCGCACGTCACAACTTGTAGAAAAAAACACCAACTACATAAATTTTTTGTTTCAGCTGACCTCTTCCTCCTCTTATCTCTATCACGTCTCCATTAAACATCCAACTGTGACAGGGGAAGAGGATGACGTCGGCTTCTGGGGTCGTCACCACTATTTTGGAGCAGAACCACATGTTTTCAGGGAGGAAAATCTTGTAGTTTTTTTCTAGCTTCAGCAGCAGGATTCTTCCCAGAGAGAAAGGTGTTGTTACAGTGAAGGTATCAATCTGTGAAGAGAAGATGAAACGAGATGAGATAACATGACATAACATAGTATAGCATAACAACATAACATAGCATAAAATAGCATAGCATAACAGCATAACATAACATAAGAGCATAAAATAGCATAACATAAGATAGCATAGCATAACAGCATAGCATAAAATAACATAACACAGCATAAAATAGCATAACATAAGATAGCATAGCATAACAGCATAACATAACACAGCATAAAATAACATAAGATAACATAGCATAACAAGCATAACATAACATAGAGTACATACATATAATTTATATTAGATTATTTTCATTTAATCCTCAAATGAGTTTTTATGAACATCTCTGATCAGTACATTAAATATTGGAAAATACCTCATTTTCACTGGGAAAATGCCAAATACAGAGGATAATTTCATAATAAATGGTGACAAATCAATTAAGAAATGTTAAATATGAAGAAAAATATAATTTAGGAACTACCACAAAAGTAGTGCCGCTGTCTTCATGGGCTTAATATTAGTACAGAACTGTTATTTGCTAAATTTGAAATGATTGTTTTTCAATAATTTTTATTGATTTAGTGTGTTAATACAAGATGACAAATTAAAAAAAAAAAAAAAAACAGGTGAGGTTGAGCTAAAAAAATAATGATAACGAAATAATGTAAGATAAATACTTTTTTAATGAGAGCTATGAAGGCAAAATCAAAAGTATTTAAAAGTGGCCAAACTACTCTTAGACTCTTAACCCTATAACACCAAATGTATCATATTTGATACATGAGTTTGAAGCACTCTACTTGATCAATGTGGGTTTTTTTTTTTTGTTTTTTTTAAGAAAAACCTGATGTATACAATTAGATACATACAATACACAGATAATCCAACAGGGGGAAGGAATTAATTCATTAGAGGAATTTCCAGTGAAACTACATGACTGTCATTAATGCAGGAGGCAGAAGTTTGACAATTTTGAAAAGGAATTAACACATTGTTAGGCATGATTGTGTTATATTATGTGTTTGTTTGATCAAAGGTAATAATATTTGATCATTGAGACCCGGTGTATCAAATATGATACAAAACTGAAACTCATACATGGAAATTTCTAAACATGTTCTAAAAATTTAATTAATTTAATTTAATTAATTTTTAAAGGGTTGTTAAGAAGGACCAATACATGCTCCGATTTCAAGGAACTGGAATATTCTATCAATAATTTAACGGTTCAGGCTTTACAGAGTTAAAGGTTAAATAACATTTGGTATAAAGTTTTTAATTTAAAACGTCATTTTTCCAGCGCTGTTTTTACTTACCGCTCCAACATTAAAGTTGAGGGCGAAGCTGTTCAACTCAGTCCGTTCACTCTGGCCTTTTGTCCCAATTAAGGTGATGTAGACGCGATCCCACGTCCCTGCATAGTCCATGCCGCCCGTCGTCACCTCTATTTTATACTTCGCCATGGTCACTCAGTAGAGGCTGTTTATTAAAAACAAATAATTAAAAAAAATACAACTCTCAAAATAACAACAAATCATTTTGCCCCTTTATTTGTTTTTATATATTTCTTTTATTTCAGTGCCTATTTAATTAATTAATTAATTAATTAAGTCCAGGCGAGTGCATATCTACACTAAACCAATGTAATAAATACCCAAATAAGTCTGAATAAATAAGTCCATATTCGGTTCCTCGTGTACTTTTTCGTCTTTCAGTACATTTTTCTGTCATGTTGAAGTAATTAAACTACTCATAGTACTACATATTTACAGGAGAAAATACAAGTACACCTACTTTCAAGTGGAAGTTGCTTCACTTACCTCTTTACATTTAATGTAACTCCTTGTTTTCCTTCTGCGTGTCCTATTCTACTGCTTTTCGGACCATTTATACCCCCCCTCCACCCATACGTCTATTTACCGTGTAAATGTCAAACGCCAAAGCAACTCCTTCTTCACTCTGTAGTTGAGTCATTATGTCCATGTCTCACACGTCCACAGTGACTCCAGCACAGTTTGACCTCTGTTACATCACAGGGGTCAAACTTATTTTCACTCAGGGGCCACATTAGTCTGGCGAGCGCCAGACTAAATCACAAGTGAGATTTAGTCTGGAGACCACCGATTCATTTTCTTGTAGAGAGTTGTGGTTTCCGTAGCCGTTGATTGGGCGGTACGAATGTCTATCACTCGCCGGGGAGAACCCATGCTGCCTTGCGCGCGATGACGTGTGTAGCGTGTAAACGACTCTTAACGCTAAACGCTGTTCATCTTTTAAAGTGAACTTACGTACTAAACTATTTAGAACACTGTCCAGAGCTTCTTCGAAAGATAGCTTCGCATCTGCTGCTGCCATGATGGACGCGAAAGAAAACTACTAATTTCCATTTGTCGAATAGTACGCATCATCGTCTTTCGTTCCTCCTCGTTCTGTGATTGGCCCCCAGATCGATGCGAGGATTTCGGCCATGGTCTCCAGGCTGTCGAGCACTTCGAAAAGAACGCGCAAGGCAGCATGGGTACTCCCAGACTAGGGCCACATACAACCTAACATGATATGAAGTGGGTCGGACCAGTACACATAATATAAATAGTAGGATAAGAACTTATAAATTATGTCATCTCCTAAGTTTTCTGGATGTTTTTGAGCAAAAAAAATGAAATTCTGTAATGAAAATATTTACATCAACTAATGAACAACTTAAGAATTCCAATGAAAAATAAGTGTAATTTTAACAAATTTACACTTTAGTTTAACATTTAAACGTGTGTATCACAACATACAGATCACAGTGGATCCATAAATACACAACATTTAATAAGGTAGAATATTGGTACGATTTTACATACTTCTATTAATGCATTTCAGGTTGTTCATATGGTTTTAGGTTATTCGCATTAAAGGCTAGTCTGTACATGTAAACATTTGTGTCATTGTGTTCTTTTACACTGAAACAAATAGAAATGTGCGTTCGTGTTTTACTGGTCTGACTCACCTAAAATTATTTTTAACATTCTTGATCGTTAATATCTTCAGTGTCGCTTTTGCATTTCATAAATTCATCCTATGAGCTGGTTTTGGCCCATGTTTGACACCTATGAATTACATGTTCTGTGACTGGGGTTGAAATAAAACTCTACAGGCTTAACGAGCAGAAAACACGTTAATTCTCTGTTTAATGCTCATTTTATGAAGCTGATATCACATAGGCCAGGGGTTCCCAAAGTAGGGTACATGTGCACTTTACATTAACCCTATGATGCCAATTGTATCTTATTTGATACATGAGTTTTGAAGCCCTCTACATGATCAGTGTGATTTTTTTTTTTCTTGAAAAACACGATGTATAGAATTAGATACATGCAATACAGAGATAATCCACCAGGGGGGAGGAATTCATTCACAAGAGGCTTTTCCAGTGACACGACAATTAATGAGGAAAGAGGAAGAACTTGAGCATTAAGACCTGATGTATCAAATATGATACACAATTGAAACTCGTATGTAGAAATTGATATTTGAAAAAAAATATTTTTGGGGTTGTTCAGGACCAATAAAGGTTCCAGTTTCAAAGAACAGGAATTAATGGTGAATGATTTGATGGTTTAGGCTTTACAGTATTTGTTTACAGTATTATACAGTAGTTTACGTATACCCTAAACATGGCCCCTACTCAGCCTTTACTGATGACAAATGACAAAATATTCACCTAAGTTCAGTTTTCAGATCAAGTTAGATGGATGTAAAGCTGTGATCGATACACAACTGAAGCTGAAAACCTGTTGAAAGTGTTTTATACTTACTGGTATACTTACTATAGTCACACTGGAGATGAACTGTGTTTTAAGTACATATTCCATATTACAGTGTGTGTGTGTTTAAGGCTCTTATTTCAGCAAACAGCTAACGATAATCCCTATGTGTTGAAAAGTTTAACATTTACAAATATTAGCCAAACACTCCACTACTCCCTTTTAATCTGCTGTAAAATTCATGTTTTAACACTATAATGGTCATTAATTTTACCTTTAGTGAAAAAAAACTGAGGCCACAGGCAGAAAGGGATGTTTCACTTCAGTTTATTAAACTACTTACTTGCATGTGTGTGAAACCTTTTTTCAAAATAAAGCAGATATATTGAAAGACTTCGACAGTACCACTTAACAGTGATTTTTTGTTTCCATTTAATTAGAAATACATTGTCTGTCCAAACTATCATGTATGTATGTATATGTATGTATATATGTATGTATATATATATATATATATATACATATGACGGATGGACTTTATTGATCCCAAGCTGGGAAATTGTCCAATAGCACCAGCATAATTATACACAAAATTATGAATAAAAAATAAATAAGCTGCATCATAAGTAAAACTATTGTCAACATTGATGTAATACTACAATGTTTGCATTATTACCTTTAATAGTGAATATACTTTTGAGCAGAAACTACTGTTATCTTACTTTTATTTCATATATATATATCTATATATATATATACAAATCACTGACAATTATTATTACTCTTCAGGAATGTTTTATGTTTCGTCCTCGCTTCACTTTTCTCCTCAAACTCAACACAGGAAGCATCTGTTTTTCTGATTAAGTCGATATAATCATGTCAAATACGCTCACATTAATCGTATATAAACGGTTATATTAAAGTGGTCATGATCAGGGTGTGAATATTTTCCAGAGTAAGTCTGTACAACATAAGATTAGAGTTCAAACCACATCTGAGCTTCATTAATCCACTGATTTTTCTGAACCGACTCCAGGTAATTAGGAAATATCCGACGCCTGGAACTGGTGGTAATAGTGCAGGTGCAGTGGGATTTACAGTCATATTTTGTGTGCTTCAGCTGTTCAGTGGGGGCTCTTTTAGAACCCTCATCATGAAATAAATGTAGAACAAGAAAGGAGACGTTTAGTTTGTTTGTTCCTTTAACATTCTACCAGCAAAACTGTTGGTTGAATTCAGACCAAATTTGGTTTATAGATTACCAGTGACCCAGAATAGATGTGGTTACATTTTAGGGAAAGGTTTTACATTTTTTAAGATTTTTTCCCCTGCCATTTACTTATTCTATATATATATTCACCACTTATCGACTTTTTATTTCAAATAAGCACATTTCTGCTTCCTGGCGTTGTCAGTTTACAGCTTTATTAACAATAACAGATGATGGGTGCATTATTTGGAGAAGTGACATTTGTCGTCAGCAGTGCATTTCTTTGAGAAGCGCCCATACATACATACATACATACAAACAAACAAACAAACAAACAATAGTGTTATTTAATGTGATTAGCAAGAGCTTTAAAAACAAACATATAAAACACTGAAAAGACTGTATTAAATGTTAGCAAAATACATGCGTTACTGGGCTCCTGTTCTTAAATCTGACATCTGACCGTCTAGAATAGTCCGCTTTGCATCAGGCTGGCGCCCTCTACAGGCTTCTCAAGGAGTAGTGCGTAAAAGTGGGTAAAGTGCGAGTACAAATCCTGCGGTTGCACAGAAATAATGCGACATAACCGACAACCTGCTTCTTCCTGTATGGCTATAACTGCAAGGCAAACGTGGTGAAACATTCTCAATATATATAACGTCCAATAATAGAAATCTATTGTGCATATTTAATGAAAATATTCTTTCTAAACCATTATACCGCTGTGTTTTTTTTAGTACAAATCCATGCAAAGCTAAATATTTATTGATTTTTTTTTTTTTTTTTAATCCCCGTGTAGTGGGCGTCCACAACAACAAAACATTTATTGTGGCAGATTATTTCATTAAGGCTTCATCTTCATCATCATCAGTAGGAGTTACGACCTCCACTTAATACCACAGTGTTTCTCGTGCAGCTGCCTAAGCCGTGTTTGGTCAGACGTTAACGTGACGCAGGAAACGACGCAGCGATTGTCCATCTCGTGCGGTGCACATGGCAGGCAGGGGTACAGGGTCCATCTTGTGCTCTACTATGTTGAAAGTGCACTTCTTTAGATGGTCCGACATGCTGGGGTGATCTGTGAACCCCCAGGATAACACTGGACTGAAGGCGGTGCTGAATTTCCAAACCTGGAACAATAAAAAGAGTCAAAATACTCAGCGGAATAAAGTCTGTTCCGCTACATTTTCAGAGGTAATTAAAGTGGCGCCAGGCACAACAAACCCCGCCCCCTCGCACTAAAATACGATACAATACCTGTGAGGGGCGGGGCTTGTTGTGTCTGGGGTTTTGTTGAGGGGGCATGGATCCAGCTGATGTCATCATGTCTATGCATGTGTACAGTTATTTTCGACACGAATATCTATTGAGAATCTAATGCTCTTAGTGATATTTACAACAGGAGATTAAGAGGGAGCCACTGACCATGTGTTAGAAAATATTTGTACATGTTAAACTTTTTAACAAACAGGAATTAGCTGTAAATGTGTGTGTGTGTGTAAATAAATTTGTGTAAATAAATTGGCGTGCAGTTGTTAGCTCATGTAAGTCAATGGAGGCCAAACGGTGTTGAATAACATGTGAAAGGTTGAAAACATGTAGGTATAACGTGCAAATGCCATAAGAACTTATTGAGATCAGTCTGGACTTTTAAAGGAACAATAACACCGGTATCTTTCTCTAATTAGTGGCTCCTTTTCTGTTAAACTTCTATTTTGTTGAGTTAGATTTTTTTCTTTTTTTGTCAGTTGAAACCATCAAGCAGGTAATGTCAAAAAACTATACCTTGTCTAAGTAAAAAAGTAACTGAAGACAAAATGTACGTCTTTATCCTTCTTTGTCATTTGTGTGATTTGTACAGTACATTTATACAATACTTTTTTTACTTACTTTATTTTTCATCTGCCAGGACACTGTTCCATTAGGACCAGGGCAGAGCCTTCGCTTCCACTGCACCTCCACAATGCCCCTGGTTTGAAGGAGGCTGGCACACACCTCCCTCATTGTCCGTGACACCAGTGACAGTTGGCACAGACTAAAACTGTCAAGGAAACCCGCTATGTGCCACAATATCTCAATGGGAAGCCCGCTAAACTGGTCTAACTGGGAGTCACCGGGAAGTTTTGCCTTTGGGCGGAGCTGTACTCCAAAGGATTTGAGATGCCGGTCATGAACTACCTTGGCCCCCTTGGTGGACGGGTGAAACCTGCGTTGGGAAAAGGAGCAGCCGTAGTACGCCAGAGGGCAGCGGTGCTCCATCCAGCCGTTGAGACCTGCGTGAATGTCACCGTGGACGTTTGTGAAATGAGAGCTAAACTGATCCCTGCGGAAAGACTGGCCACAAACAAAGGGGAACATATGCTGGTAACGGGGATTAGGAGGGAGGTAGCGGTTATGTGGGACCGCTTCGACCTCTAGAGCTTCTAAAACCAGGCCAAGGCGCAGAGTACGGAAAGGGCTGGGGTAGGAGAGCTGGGGGGCGGCGTGATCACAGGCCGACGCCGAGGCCATGTCGCCGACTCTAGTGTTGGTCACCAAGATGGCAGCGGGGAAAGTAAAGGTCTGTGTGCCGAAGTCAACGTGGTAACCGTCAACGTAGACGGTATCGGAAATCCTTCGACACTCTCTGGACTCCTCTAAACAGAAAAGCAGGGCTGCTGTGATCAGATCCACCTCCCCCAGGCCCAGAGGGTCTTCCTGCTGCTCGAGGTCTGAGGTGTCCACACCCTTGTCCTCCATTTCACGTCGCCGTCCGTGCATTAACCGGCCTGGGATGAAACCCGTCCGCCCATTAGGTACTAAATACGGCCCCTGATAAGGAGGGCTACGGAACTTTAACTCGTGGTTTTCTAAAAGTACCAGACCCCTATCTTCCAAGACCACGTGTCCAGCTCTCTGTGCCCCGCCTCGCATGACGCGCAGTGGAGCGTTCATATCACAGGTCTGTGGTTCCTGAGAAACCCCAACATTCATATGGTCTCGCACCTCGACGGTACGGGTGCTCTCCAGACGTGGCTCCGTATCTCCTGACAGTGGTCCATTCGCATTATTTAGAATCTGAACATCTGCTTCTTTCTGAGCTCCGTTTCCGTTCAAACAACTCGAACAAACGCTCTGCTCTTCCTTCTCTGTTTTAGCCAAACCTTCTGCAGCCTCTAGCCTGTGAAGGTCTCCATTGTTGGTGCTGTTAATTGTAATCTCCTCCACAACAGTCCCTCTGTTCGCACACCCTGGACTACTTGCGCTGCTAACAACCTCTAAAGCAGCAACTAAGCTTCTTGCAGTTTCAGCTGTGGCTTGATAGAGTTTACTGAAGTGTTCCTCATTTAAACCATTAATTCCACTGGCTATTTTCTCCTTTGCAGAGCTTACTGGTGTTGGCTCTTGATGATGTGGGGATGGGGCCTCAGTAACGCACAAGTCCGTGTCTGCCGCATTGTCTTTGGTCACAGGAACAGGAGTCGTGTTTCCTGTTGTAGGCGCCATGGCGATCACCTTAAGCGACTCAAGTAGTGTGCGCTGGTCCTGAAGGGCAAGCGCCATGTCCAGCTGCTCCACATCCTCGACCCCATGGCTAAGGCACTCGTACGAAGTATAGTCCAGACAGCTGACCGGCCACCTGTTCCACTCCATAGTGCAACAAACTACACCAGCTGGACAAACTTCAAGGTGCGCATACATTTGGTTACGCACCAGGTTGGCGGGGCAACCATAGCCTCTGTTTAAGCATGGGACCCTCATTAGCGGGCACAGGAGGTGGTGCTCTTCAACTTTGCAGGAATGGAATACAGCTCCACACAGCAGAGAACAGCTGACGAGATCACAGGAGATTCCCGGTTGAGGTCTCACCGTACATCTCAGGTTAAAACAGGAGTCGCAGTGAACATGTTTTCCCTCCATCTTCAGAGATGAAAGTCGTACGACGGCTGGGAGATGATCCTCAATCCTAACAAATGAGGGGGAAAAAAGGGCTTATTAAAAAGAAAAAACATAACCATTATGTGACGATGCACTAAAATGTTTCTTTAAGTGTCAATATATGTAGTGGCTTGTGTCACTACACAGTTTTGGGGAAAAAATAGATAAAATAAGAACCTGATCATAGTCTTATAGTAAAATTTTGCTTTTCTGTCAAACATAAATTTCAAAATATAAAATTAATGAAACGCTGTACCAGAGTATTTAATGTTTAGTCCTAAATTACTATTATACTCGTGCAAACCACCAGGTGTCACTACACCACAAGCAAAAAAGGAAAACCTCTCATCATTGAAATTAGGCGTTACAGAAATGGAACACACTGATCTGATGAAGAACTTTTACTTCATTAAAAAACAATGATGCACTTGTGGATTAATGATAAATCATTATCATTAAAGGTTAAACAATACAGTGTGATGTTTTGTCACTTACAATGATCGTGTGCACAGTTGTTGTTTTTTTTTACCAAAGTGAATGACTAATGCAACACTTGCTATGTTTACAGTGTGCTTGATGATGTGAAATACTGCCCCCATTCTGTTCTGTGTGACTCAGCTGTAGTCACGTGACAGACCTAAAACCCTGTCTCATACAAGTACCTTATTAGGAAACTTCCCAGTCAAACTTGAGGAACTGTTGATGCCTTTCTTTTCTTTGTGTCACGTTTCATGCAATACTGAACACCCTTCCTTTATCCTTTAGAGTCAAGCTCTAAGTTTATTCACAACAGCCACAGGTTAAGTATACCTCAACTGTGAGTGTCCTCAAAACAAAATACAATGATTTCCATTGTTTGGTGTGTTTTAGCTGCAAGTGCAAAACACAATGCAACAAGAGGAGCTACTGAAAGCTGCAAAATGAAAAGCAGCTGCAGTCAGTGTCAACATTTTTGGAAAAAGTATGAAATGTTCTTCAAATGCTTCTAATTTTTACTTCTAATGTGAGCTTAAATATGTCTTAATTTTGTGCTTTAACCATGAAACCTGTGGGGAAACACATTACCATCCACATGGGATGTTGATCTATAATATTATTGGCATCAATCTGTCAGTTTCTACAACCCAGGTGATTAATAATGCAGCAGGCAGAGTTAATATACATACAATAGCTATTATGTAATGTCCTGGGCTTTGGTTGGATCTCGTGTTAAGTGCTTTACTTATCAGTAATGCATCTCTATTACATAAAAACGTCAACGTGTACATTGATTGCATTTATTAATTTCATCTGTAACGTGGTCTAAAGTTAAAATAATCTGCACATAGTGTTTAAAGCAGGATAATGTCCATCAAAGTTCACCCACAAAAGCATGGTAACACACATAACATGAGCAGTGTTTGCTATTGTGCATCCAACAGTACATTTGGAAATTTGTTCTACTGCAAACCAGCATGTTGTCAACTTTGTCCACTAAATCCACTTGTTATTGTTTGCAATGTTAAGCTAGCTAACACTAACCGGAGCTAATGTTGGCTAACATCAGCTAGCAGCTCCGAAGTTGATCCGTTTTCAGCAAGAGAACTATACAAATTATCAAAACATTAGCAAGCGAGTGTCTTCTTACCTTATGGTAATGTTAACAGGAAAATGCGTGACAGGATATGTGTAGTTATTAGTGGAACAAAACTAGTTAATAACTTAGTTATCTGTAGAGACCAAATGCTAATAACACGGCTACATCCTCTGTCACTGCGCTTCCGTTTTTTTCTTTTCCAAACTTTATTGACTCAATACTTTTAACAACTGTTTTATAACTTGTATGACTCTAAAAGGTTTTCAAAACTTAATGGAAAATATTATTTAAATGTGCTAAACTAGAAAATATAGCTATTTATCATGGTATTTTTAAAAAATAAATATATAGGCTCGAGCTGCCTGAACAAATAGTTATTTACAATGGAATTAGTCTGGATTATTGCATTTAACACTTATTATGTTTATGCTTATTCTTATTACTGCATTTGAGTGAATAAAATCCGGGATTTGATTTCACCACATGTAATTTTTAATTAAAAAAAAAAAAACTATAAAGATTGTTTACTGGACTTTTATGTTCTTTGTATCTTCTCAAACTTGAAATGAGGGATAAATGACTATGAATATATTGTAATTTTTTTTGTAATTGAATTTTTATTTTGTTTTATAAACTTTGGAAAAGGAAGTACGTATTAATATCAAATGCAAAACATAATAAATGAGAAATAAGAGAGGCCACAATGGGGGGAAAAATAGGAACAAACAAACAAAAAATACACACACAAAGTAACATATCTGTCAATGGAGCAAGTGAAAATTATCTTGGTAAGATTTCTTGAAATAAGTTTTCATCAAATAAGCTCTTATATCTCACTGAAAAATTACTTTAAGGTGATTATGTCTTATTTTAAGTGTGATGAGATATTATATATATTACTTGGTAAAATTTGTTTAAGTAGTAAGTAAATAAAGGTGTTGTCATCTTGACATAAATGTACACTTAAAACACATAATTTCACTTGTTTTAAGCAAATATTTTTAGGAAAATGTTTAAAAAAAATAGAGAAGAAATTCTTGGAAGTTACTCTGTTTGTAATGAGTTTAAAAAATACTGCATTTATATAATAATAATAATAATAGGCCATCTACCTTTTTCTTCCTACTTGCAGTTACCAATATCATCCAGGAGAGGTCACTGTCACATTTATTTTTGCACTAAACTTAAAAAAAGGGCATCTGGTGAGGGGAGACTACGCCTCAGTTCACTGGAGAAGTGACAGGGTTTGAAGTGGGGGTCACCTACAAAACAGCCCCCCCATGTATCTGTGTGAGCTGACTCATGGACACATCAGCAGGGCAGTTTGTTGCACTGTGTCATGAGCTGGTGAAGCGAACAGTGTTGTCAGCAGGACCAGCACATGCTGTGCAAACTCCAAAATATTAATGACAAACAGTTTCTGCCAGGCTTTAAGCTTCAGATCGCTCTAAATCCAGCCAATCTCTGCGCTATAAGCCAATCTGCAAATACAGTGTGAATTATCTCATTAACACAAATTGTCCCAAATCTGGAAATAGCATCATTTTTGGCTTGATTTATTGCACTTTACAGCACATGCAATGAATATAATTTATGATGATTGAGCTTCTATTTTATTAAGGCCTTGGGGGGGTTATGTAGAAAATACAAACATGACGCTGAACACCATATGGAGCTTAATGTCCATGTACTGTCATTTTATTGATTAATGACGTTGAATAAATCAATATTATGATTAAATGAATGAATGTTTATTGAAAAAAATCACTGTACTGTATCATTCCACCCAAAATGACATAATTTAATTCGTCTTTAAATATCTAAATTAGAAAGCCCAGACCATAGAAATGATTGTTTTGTATAATACGTGTTACATATTATCATAATAATAGTGTTTCACAATAAAAGCATGATAATTTGGCACTTTTTCCTGATGAATAAATATTGAGGTTATTTTTTTTTCCCAAATGAAGCTGAATTGTGTTATTTATAAGAAATCTACACTTATAAATTATTATATACTATATTATATATCATTATTATCCTCGCTGCTGTTTATGTCGAACTACAGCATGAAATATATTGACATTCACAGCTTGTACGTCCTGGTTCCGCTGCTCGGTTTGTTTCACCGCTGACATATCTGTAAATGCTGCTGATCCTTCATTTATTCATTTCCTTTCTGATTATTTTTAATCTGTAGTGTGCGAATACATTTCCAATGTTTACATTCGTCTCCATTAGAGTGAAAGAATGGCAGCTCGGAAGTTGTTTATGAACACACACACTATGGCAGATGTGTTTGTAAAACAGGAGACGAGTTAAAAACACACGATTATAGATAAAAAATACAGTTGGATCAAATGTTTTTCTATTAATCTTAATTTTTTTATCCATAAAATGGTGAAATTTGTTTAATGAAACACAGATTTTACACATGATTTTAAAGTCACTAAAGTATCCCCTAAAATGACTACAACCACTCCTCTTTTTTCTTATTTTCCTCCTCTTTCTTCTTCATCTTCTCCTCTTGCTTTTTCTTCCTCTCCTCCTTCTCATCTCATCTATCTCCTTCATCTTCTTTTTCTCCTCTTCTTTCTTCTTATCTTTCTTCATCTTCTCCTCCTCCTGCTTCTTCTCTTTCTTCATCTTCTCCTTTTTTTCTTCTTCTTCATCGTCTTCTCCTCCTCCTTTTTCTTCTTCTATGTTTTACACCACTTGACCTCCACCTGAATCGTGCATTTCCGACACCTTTTTGCTCCAAAGTTTGTCAGACAATAGATTTACATTCTTAATCACCATTATATAAACAATAAATAATGAATAAAAAAAAACATTAAAATAACATAAACCTGCATCTGTTCCCATTTATGTTCTCATACGTTCCATCTGTTCTCCATAATAAACCCCAGTGCTCTTTTAAAACCCCATTTGTATTCTAACCTGTGATGTCACACCTGTGATGTCACACCTACCATCATTAACTCCTTGGCAAATTGATTAAGAAAGGTTAATTTGATTTGGATATTTGAGTCAAAATCTATGTGAGAAATTTAATTCATATTAAAGTGGCCGGTCTGAATTAAAATAAAAAAATATATATTTAAAATTAAATCATAGAAAATACCTCATATACACTTTAAAAAAAACACAAAATACAGAGGATAATCTGAAAAGCTTAAACAGAGGTGAGTGTCCTTCACTTGTTTATGTTTTTCATTTTCACTGACATTATTTCCTC
>JAPSES010002519.1:0-14787 GCA_029822895.1 Maxillicosta whitleyi
TAATATAATATAATATAGGTATTTGTAGATCCACTATGTTCTGTAAGTTGTGTTAATAATAAGCAAAGACATAATAATGTTGAAATTGTACATGTTTTTCTTCATAAATGTCATGTTGTTCAGGTTATTTGTATGTGGATACTGTTTTTAAGTTCTTTGTCACTAAAACAATGAGAGCATTTCTGATTATTACCTATAGATCATGGAGACAGTGGAG
The DNA here is from genome assembly GCA_029822895.1 of Maxillicosta whitleyi. NCBI lineage: Eukaryota > Metazoa > Chordata > Actinopteri > Perciformes > Neosebastidae > Maxillicosta > Maxillicosta whitleyi. Next base: position 218 of record JAPSES010002519.1, read on the forward strand.
AGCACTGTCACTACACAGTAAAGCCTTAATAAGGCCTGAGCCAGGAAAGACAAAGCTTCCTTCTTTATCACAATACCTTGAACATTGATGACGATGAAATGTCCCATGGCGTATTCTCCAGTCTCACATTCAGCTTTACACTGAAAACGACCCTCGTCCTCAGGGGTCAGGTGAAGAATTTCTGTTGTGACCTGACGACGTCTCATGTTACCATCAGAGGCAGCCTCTGTAACTCTAGTGAAGTACCTGCTGGGGTCCGTCAGCATTTTGGGATTTGGATCAAGATGAGACCACACAACATGCACCCGACCACATGTGTGTAAGTCATAATGTGTCTGACAGGACAGTTCAACTGAGGAGCCTCTGGCAGCTGTGATGATTCTCTGTGAGTAAATGACCTCCAAGGCACCTACAACATAGAGGAAATCATTTCACTAACTCTAAAGAAATGAGTTTTTTTTTTTTTTTTAATCTATAATTAATACTGTCTTGGTATTGTAAACATTTATGGATAATCTCACTAACCTCCTGCTGAACTAAAAAGAAATATAGCTTTAAAAGTGTTTTATGTCTTATTTATACATATAGATAATTGCACACAATTTTTGTCAAGTCTACTCTTTTCTTCTGCTTCTCTCTTTCTTTCTGTCTCTCGTTCTTTCACTCATTCTGTCACTCCTCATCAGTCTGACTCTGTCCACCTGTGGATCGTACCCGCGACTCATCATCTGAATGACTATAATTGACTGTTCTGCTAGGTGTTTTCCTGTTTTATACCAGATTGTTCCTCTCCATATATAAATGTGTGTGTGTGTGTGTGTGTGTGTGTCCAGGATCCATGGATCCAGGTGCTCTCCCACCATTAAATAGGTACACACAGGTTTTATGCTATTTTTCGTACAAGTGTAATGTGTGTGTTTGATATGTCATATTTTGTGTTTTAAGATATGGTCCAAATTTTCCTATAGTGGACCATATGTAAACTCTAAACACCCTAAATTAACCCCCCGTCCTAGCTTTTTTCTTAAATGTGTTGCTGGCCTAGAATGGTTTGTATGTATAAATCAGGAGCACGTCATTAAATGTGATTATAGAACAAATTCATCACTCACCGGTGTCTTCAGCTGATGAAAAGTAGAAAGTCATTATCAACAATAGTGCAAGTCTAGTCAGCCCAGCCATCCTCCAGTACATACATATATTTATATTTAATGGATATGAAATGTCTGAAGTTGACGATCTTGTGGTACTGCCACTGGGCGTTCAACTGTAGATGCACACACCACTATCTGCATGATTCTACTGCGTGGGTGGAGGCTGCATTCTTTTCATAGAACAGCGTTTGCATTTCCTTTAACCAGTAGCAAACATACCTTCTTTAGACTAAAAAAGGAAATTGAATCTTACAAGCAGTAACACGATATGTAATGCACTTGTGATTTCATTGGTTCCCAATCATTAAAAGAAGTTACTTCACATTTTTTTTTGCATACAGAAATCTTTACATAAAAAGTGTTTTTCAAAGCAAACCTTTGGAGACAAAAGATAATTAACTATGGGAGCTATTACTGGCTAACAGCTATCACTGAGCACAGAAAGCTCTTTTGCTGGTCATGTTTACTTCATAACATGAGGAGGGGATCACAAATGATTTGGTGTTGATAACATTTTTGAAAAATGTCAGCCTTAGCTTAAAAACAAAAATAGTACAAAAGCCCTCACGACAAGGAATGAATGAAGATTTAAAGAGGATCAATGTGTTAATTAACAGGAACTAAACTGTAGAAGTTGTTGGTAATGAGGTTTCATCTGCCTGTCTGTCTCTGCAAATAAAACACTGTAACTACACGTGTGTTTCAGTAGCTGTTGCACATGTGACACCAACAGCCAGTAACACTTCAGAGTCCCATGTGTGGACACACGCAGGTCCTAGTTGACTTCAGACTTTAATACCGTTCCTTATCAAACAGCACATGCTTCAGTTCAACAGTATGGATCAGCAGGATTCTAATTCTTGGTTACTTCCTGTGGTTCAGTCTTTGCTCAATGAATTTGATGAGTTAGACTCAAATATTAATGTGACTATTTCTTTATGGACTGTGTGTTTTGCAAATGCTCATTTCCCACAAACTAAAAAAAAACATAACTTATTCTAGACATATAAGCTATGTTTACAAATTAGACTTTGTTTTTTTTTTTTTTTTTGTAAGTATGTTAGTGTCATGTCTGTTTCCAGTCATTATTGTTTTTGTCTCGTTATTTCCTGTTTTATTTTGTATTTTCCTTCCTGTGTGATGCCTGTCGTCTTCACGCTCCCTGCCTCTCCCACCTGTTGGATTACTGGACTCCTCCCTAATGTTTTGCACCTGTGTCTTGTTGTCTCCCTGCTTCCCAGTGTATACAAACCCTGTCATTAGGTCCAATGGTTAGACATATGTGTTCCAATCTAAACACTGACACTTTAAACAGTGGCTTCAAGGCTCAATTTTCAAAAATATTTGCAAATATTTGGTTAATCAGAATTAAATATATGAAAGCTGCCAAAACGTTCAAACCCTTCAGTTCATCCAATATTTTAAATGAAAAGAAGATGGGACCTGTGGTGGAAGTCAGAGGTTGACAGTATTTACAAGGAACACTGAGAGCCTTCCTGGGTTATAATGAAGTAAATCATGCTGCATCAGTCAAATGGCTTGTGATAAATGACAATAAAAACATAACGAATAAGTCAATGATCTTTGCCAAAGTAGTAAATGGTAATATGCCAGGATTTGGGCTGGTCAAAAATATGTATCTTGTTGTTTCTATGCTTTATTGTTGAATGAAGATTAAGGAAGGTTCATAGTCATTAAAACTTATCTGAAACTATTTCTGGTTCAAACTGTGTGAGATTGTACATGATAAATGCTCAAACATCATGTGCCAGTTTACGGTACTGTACCAAATGTACTGAAATATTTGATATTGTTTCATCTAAAATAAAACAACGGATTCTAATTTGCATTTGTCATCTGTTTTTATTATGTGGAGAGATTTAATTGTGTTAAAGTCAAGATTTCTCATTTCATGCTTAAAATAAGTTTGTTTTTTTTTTTACTTTGAAAAGTGGTTTTATACTTGTGTGTGTGTGTGTGTGTGTGTGTGTGTGTGTGTGTGTGTGTGTGTGTAGATGAGACAGCTTTGTAACAACTGATATTCTAGTTTGAAGCTTGTATTACTCAATATAATTAAAAAAAAAAAAAAAAAAAAAAAAAAAAAAAGCCCTCAGTAATAAGCTTTAATATCTTACTGAGATCATTTAGGTGCATTACACTTAAAACAAGCAAAATACACTGACATAAGAACTGCTTTGTGAGAAGAATTATCAGACAAAAAACAAGCAAATATCACCCTAAATCTAATTCTAATCTAATTTAGATTTCAGTTTTTGCAGTGCAGTTAATGAAGCATCTTATTCAACTCACCAATCAGAGGACAGAGGTTTCAAATATGTAGTGAATGTATGTAACTGATACTAGTGTCTGCTGTCAGGTTCATTGGCTGGTGTTATTCTGGTTCCCAATTACTGTTTACATTTTGCAGATTTCATACTTCACATTCTGCAAGGGAACATGAGCTCAGTTAGATTAGATAAGTTTAGATTAGATGTGTTCAGTTTAGATTAATTTAGACTTGATTGATCCCACAAAGAAGAAATTCAGCAATAGAATAAAATCAAAAGTGGGCACATATAAAAAATAGTACAAAAAAACAAAACAAAAAAAAAAACAAAACAAAAAAAAAACAATAAGAATCAACATAACAGCAGCCATTATCAACACTGTCATGATATTACAGTTTGACAGATGCTTCTTTCACCATTTGAATCAGTTGCCACATGCATGTTTATTGGTTGGTCTAGACACTAGTGCAAATGACATGATGTGTTTCTTCTGGACACTACACTACACTACATAAGAACATAAGTTCCCTGTAGTTCTCAGATTGTCCTGAAATATTCCACCATGACAAAAACCATAATAAACCTTTGTATAAATCAGTTCAGCTCTATCATGACACAGACGCTGGTTTCAGCCTGTCTGAAACACACAACTACAGCTACCATCCACACACCTGACTACAAAACTAAAATGCACCTCCTAAAAATAAAAGTTCCCTTTAAGGGGATCTGGAGTTACTGCAAAATTAGAATATGATTCAATTATGATCACATTTTTTGTCTTAACTCAGTATTAGGACTGGTAGAGATTACATGTTAAATACATATTAAATCATACCTCAGTTAAGAACATTTCTACACTGACTGAAACAGACTGACTGACATCCAGTTAGCATTTGCACATGTCTATTTCACATTGGGTTTTTTTCTTGCCTACTTGAATCAAGGAACATAACTGATGATAATAACTTTTTTTATAGACTAGTTAATAACAAAAATATTAGACAGCTGCAAAGAGAATACTGTTGGCATTGTAGTGTATTGCACATATCAGTGATACAAATGCACAGTTGCATTTGGAAATGTAATCAAAGCATGACAGTGGGACAGTTTCGCTGTCTGATTCAACCAAACCACGTACATGTAAATAAACAGAAGCGTGTAGTCACGTGGATCGGTCAACCAATCAGGGTGCGGCTGACTTTCTGTCTCTGTCCCCCCGTGGGTAGGGACAGAGTTCTGGTTCACATAATTAAGAATCGGTTACAATATGAACGTATAATCATGTGTAATTCAACCCTGATCAACATTCAATCCCACCAACCGGAACTGATTCATGGTGTCACATTCTTCCATTATCGACAATTACTTCCCCGAAACTGAATGTGTGTCATCCACATTGCATTATACATATTAATTAAATAAAACATACGCCAAACGACATTTAAGTAAAGAAATGTTATGCCATTGTTCATTCTCATCATTCTCATCTACGTTGTTTACGCCAGTGAGGGGACGACAATAATTGTCGGACCGGAAACGGAAATAGAAATAAATGTGTTGGAGGAGGCAAACATTGAGCTTCGCCAACGTTATCAGATGAGGGTGAGATAATTTTACATCATATTGCATTGTTTTCCTCAAAGTAAAACTTTAAAGGCAGCGACACAAACGCCATCATAAACTCTCTGACCATGTTTGTGTTGTTTGCTTCTAACAGGGATAGGATTTTGTTTACGGGCGGGTGGAAAGTTTTGCGTTCACTTCAAGTGACACATTATTATACTAATTAACCGACATTCAATGCCGTTAACTTGTATGTATGAGCGGTGTTACCGTCAATAAGTAACTACAGTACCCTTTATTAATAAAATAGCGCCATGAATCCACCAAATCCATTCGGTAATACACAAATCGGAGCTTTCCACACTCCAACTAACGCTGGTAAGGCTGGTCCGTTCCCATCTTTTGGGCAACAAAGTTCCAGCAATCAGCCCCAAAATATAGGCTTTTTTCAGTCAGGAACGTTTGGACAATCATCTGCCTTAAACCAGCCCTCATCTCACGGAAGCAGTATGTTTGGACAGACTGCTGCCCTCGGACAACCAACTGCTCAGTCTCCCAGCCTGCAGCCCACATTGAGTCAGCCCCCAGCTTTTGAGCAGTCATCATTAGGACTGAGTAACCCCGGGTTTGGTAGTAATGCCACACCAGCTTTTGGACAGACAGGAAGATTGAACCAGACTTTGGTCTTTGGGCAGTCATCTGCTTTTAGTCAGGCTCCAGGATTCGGCCAGCAGGCCCCAGGATTTGGCAAACAGCCACCAGGGTTTGGGCAGTCATCTGGGCTTGGAAACACCCTCGCATCCTCAAGTTCCAGCTCTGCCTTGGGACAAACTCCGCCACTGAGTTTTGGTCAGTCTTTTGGACAGCGCTCATCAACAGCTGCTACCACTGGTGCATTTGGTACAGCTCAGAATATTACCCAGAGTAAAGGTTTTGGATCACCTGAATTCAGTTTCAAGCCAGCAAATGAAGCACTGTTTAAACCCATCTTCAGTGCCAGCCCAGAGTCTGCTAATCTGCAGACAACCTCAATGTCCAGCTCCCCTTTTGGTAGCACTGCATCTCAGACAAACTCTGGCAGTATGACCACCACGGGCACCCCCGCCACTGGCTTCTCTCTCATGTCTGGTGCTAAATCCAGCATGGTGGGCTTCAGATTCTCCCAGCCTGCTGCAGCCCCTTCAGTCTCTGCACAAAACAACCCACTATCAACTGGCAGTAGCAGCAGTTCCTCCAGTTCTCCCATGTTCACTTTTTCCCAGCCTGCAGCTGCACCCTCCAGCCCTTCATCTTTCGTCTTCTCTGCTAAAACTCTTCAACCCCAGGCCAACACTTTTTTTGGAGGGTCTGGGTTTGGCCGGCCTGCTCCATTTGGAGACACTAAATCTAAAGCAGAAATGACTACAGATGAGAAAGGCAGTACCTCTGACGATGCAGGCATCACTAATATATCTGGAAATTTTGGTAAAAATACAAAACGTAAGGGGTTTACACCAGTTCCTGGTCCTGGCTCAGAAGAACCTGCCACTGAAGCAGATGATCGAGAAGAAGCAGACAGAGGTGAGTAGAAGTACTTTCAGTGCACTTAAGTGTAGTTCTTTATTTCTTCTGACAGTATTTTTACTTTTATTTGTTTGAAGACCAGCATGTACACTTTCTTTTTTTTTAAAATTTTCAATATCAGACTCAGTACTCATATAATGTAATTAAGGGAAGGGAATTATGTGTTTTATTTCTTTTGGATCATTGTTCCCAACATCAAGACTGATATTTAACCTTGGTGTAACTATATCTATCTATAGCCTATATAATAAGATATCACAAAGTAAATGATATTGGTCTGGTTTTATTACTGAGATTTTTTAGTGCAATTGTGTGGAGCCTTTGAGTAGAGCAGTCTCTACTGCTCTTTCTGGAATGTTAACATTTCTACTGTTCAAAAAGTGCTGGAATTGCAATATGTTCAAAGGTAATTATGTTATCCATGGGCACTTGTGTAAAAAAAAAAACTGTCAGTAGGGGACAAGTATCTCTCACTATCTGTAGTGAAGCTTTAAAAAAAAAAAAAGGTGTATAAGGTGAAATGAGACAAATGATAACATGGAGACTGGATGTATGGCTCAAGTTGTGATGCTGACATTAAAAATTGAGTTCCATTATGGAGTGAAGTTAAAGTTCATTATTTTGGTAATTGTTTTTATTCTATCTGACATTATTTGTTATGTCAATAATACCTCACTAATCATCTCTGCGTGTGTTTTAATGTTCAGTTTAGTTTGCGTGTAATAGTCGGTAAAAATTTAATGCAGAGACTGACTTGAATTTCAGACACCGACAACATTTCAGAGCCTGTACTTTGTCACTTTCACTGCAATAAGGAAGTAAAGACGTGGATTTTTGTCTTGTGGCAACAGATGTACCAAGACAACCACCAAAGAGACCCTTGATGAGGTCCCGTGGTCCGCCAAGAGGCTTATTTAGTAGGGCACTCAGCAGTCTGCGAAGAGATGTGACGAATCCAGTGAGGGGCGATGGTCAGAGGGAGACTCAACAGCAGGCATCAGAGTGGGAGGAGACAAAAGAAGTCAAAGGAGAGGAGAATGTCCAAGCTCAAGAGGTTCAACTGACTGGAGCAACAGCGACAGTGCAAACCGCTGCTGGGGACGTTCTGCAGAATACTGAAGAGTCAGGTGAGATATTTCCATCTGTTATACATGCTGCATAAGCAATACCAAGGTTTCCTAAATGAAGTTTCTAAAGTCCAGATTCACTCAAGCTTTGGTTATTCCATTGTCTTTTTTCTAGATGCAGCCAAAACTTCAGATCTAAAGAGGAAACCTACATTTCCTGCGAGGTGTGCTGTACACAGAGAAAGCACCGAGAGCCTCGGTGGCATTTCCCTGGGGGATGGTACCACCCTCTACTGCAAGAACATTCCTCTTCCACTCAACAAGAAGGACACACTTCTGAAGCACTTCACTCAGTTTGGCAAAGTCAACAAGATCATCTGCAAACCTGCGAAGAATTTGGCCATCGTACACTTTGAGGACCATGTGAGTTATGTCCATCTTTCATAAATCCACTTAACTAGATCGACCATTGTTTATCTTCTATTGTGCAAGATTCACTGGGATTTATGGGAACTGTTAGTGAGCAATACTCCGACAGTGCTGTTGCTTAGCCATGGGAAAATTCTGTCATTTAACTTCTTTTTAACCCTTAACGGAGCAACAACATCCAAAGCAGATGATTGTGTGTTGTTTAAATTGTCCACCATGAAATTTAAAGAGCAGTCCAGGATGTTAGGTGCCACTGCTCGCATTATGTTCATAAACCTTTCTTCAGCTCTGTCATCCAATACCTGTTTTTTTTTGTTGTTGTTGCTTTTAACCACATCATGTTTTCTGGTCTCTGTTAACATAGCGCTGGCACCAAAGTACACACAGTGATGGTCAGACATGGGCACTTCAGTTACTGCGCTATCACTAATTCAATGGTGTTTCCAAGTTGGTGTGTGGGATCCTTTATGTGCTGTTCTAGTCCAAAGCTGTCCACTAAGTTCATGAGCTCCAAAGCCTTTGTAGAAAATAAATGAAAGAAATATAATATAAAACATTATTTAAAAAACACAGGCCCAAAATCATTTTTTATAAGGAAAGCAAAGGACAGTATTAAAATTCAGTGTTTACATGCAGAACTAAGGGACAGGTAGTAAGGACAAGGCCTTCACTTCCAGAGCTACGGGATAGACTGAGGTGAACTGAGGACAAGGAATACAGGGTCAGAGAGAAGTCATGGGCCAGGTGCACCTGCTAAATGAGGCACGCGTATGACAGTTGTATGATTTGTAGGGTACATTGTGGCAAAGTTTATATGAAATGTAAGATAAGCTGTGACAGTTATGTGATTTGTTGCCTCATTAGCGGGTTGCACCTGCACTTCAAGGCCATCTTGGACAGCATGTTGGGATGCTCTTGGCATGTAAGATGCTCCTGTTTTGTGATAGTGGTCCTGTCATTGTGCCCTATTTGGTCATTTACTAAATAATAGGAGGGACCCAGGACAGGGGATGACACGTCCCGTGCCCAAAGAGTATATAAGCTGAGGAAGTCACAGTTGCAGGTCGGACTTGCCCGGGATGTCCCCGTGTGTTTGCTTTGTACTTTGGTGCAAATAAACACATGTTGCTGAAGAAGACTGGTTGATTCAACTCATCATTTCCTTCACCTATGAGGACTTCGATTCTCCAATAGCACTTGTTTGTACTTCAGTTAGTTTTCAGTTATAGTGTATGATATAGACATATTTCATAGAACCTAGAGTAGAGTAAAGACGTATTTATTTCCACAACACCTTGGTGTCATTTTTCTTATTAATATGAATGTTTAAGTCCCTGTGTATTATTAATCTTTCACATCTATTGATACTTGGTGAGATCAGTTCTGAACTCCTGAAAAAATAGTGATGAGTGTTTGGGTTGTCTGTATCCTGTAATTACAAGCAGGGATAATTGTGTTTTCAACTCAACAGCAAGTTTATGTCATTGCATATAAATGACGTGGATAAAATGGCAGCTAGTCCACCCCCCTTTTCTATTATGTCTGACTGACTGGTAGTTTGGAGGACACGTCTCTATCAGCGTTGCTACTCCAGTGACACTGTTCAACCACGTCTCTACTAGAAACATACAGTTTAGGGTTTTTTTTCCATTATCAGATCATTAATTATGAAGGATTTATTGGTCAGTGATCTATCATTTTGCAACCCTACATTTAACTGTAGGTGCCCTGAGATGGGCTGTGGATCACTACTCTAGTAAGACCAGTATTTACTTATTTGGTCATCCTGAGATTGAACGAACAGGGGAAAGGTGAGGGGGGAGGAAGAGCTGGAGGAGAAGGGAGAGAGGTTTGGGGTTTTTGGAGTTTGTTCTTCCTCAGGTGTTGATAGTGATGTGCTGGGTCCATCCTGTGATGTATCCTCCAACCCCTGTGGCATGATGGTCCGTGGGGCCTCAGTGGTTTGTAGGGCCACGATGGTCTGTGGTGGTCATCTGTGTTGCCACAGTGGTCTGTGGAGGGCTGTAGGGGAGCAGTGGTCTGTGGGGCAAATGACACACTGACACACAAATGACATATTTCATCTTTTTTTTTTTCTCTGTTTCAGGCATCGGCAGCAAAGGCAAAGAAGAATGGCAAAGTGCTGCATAAACAGGAACTCTTCCTCTTTTTGCAGAAAAAGAAGCACAGTAAGTACAGAATTTTTGTAACAAGATGTTTTCAAGCTTTTAGTCTTTGACCAAGACTCTGCTGTCATGGATTTTCTTGAAAAACATTTTGTAAAGACCCAAGGGCTTTCATGAATTTCTATGTTCCGGTGCTGCCACTTAGGCAGCCCCGGCGATTTAATCGTGTATTAGTAATCTAGAGCAATGACAATCTACCATATCAAATCTAGAGGCAGTTGCACAGCTCTAGTAGTGGTCGGAGCGGCTGTTGGCGTGGATCGGCAGCCACATTTCTGACAGTCTGCCCCAGAGCAGCTGTGGATGCAGATGTAATGAAACCACCACCAGTGTGTGTCTGTGGAGTGAAATAATAAATAATGAATAATGGATCCAATGTAAAGTGTTTTGAAAAGCACTTCATCAATCCAATCCATTATGTAATAGATTGAAATTATAAGAAAAATTCCACTAATTCTGCCTTCTCGTGCTATGGGAATTATGGTAAATACCAGTCACTAACTCTAAAATTGCATGTGAGCGCCCCCTCATGTCTTATTTTCTACTGGAGTACTGGGAAAAATTTTGATTCATAAGCTGCTGAGTTGAAAATAACCTTTGAACTTTCCAATGATAAACAATGTTTTGATTAATATTCTGCTGCTGTTACCTGATGATTTGGCACATTTATAGCATACACAATTTGCCAGTAAATAAATAAATGCTGTAGCAGATGAATTAACACATCCTAAACTCTTTAAAACAAGTAGCAGGTGATGATAAATTGTTTGTCAGCCATTTTTTATTTCACTATGACAACAAAAGCAGTCCAACACACAACGCACATGTAACTTCAAATTCACCAGTGAAAAGGATCATCTTCCCAATAGCACATGAATCATTATTTAGCTGTCGTCTCCAGCTGAGATTTGAACCATTACAAATGCATGTTTATGCTTTTAGCCAGATTATAGAATATAGAGCTTCACAAAGAGTTTACTGGTTTTAGTCAGTGCATTAAGAGCCATCACTTACAGATGAGTCCAGGAAATGTGCAACAAAGTCACATCGCTGGACCGGAGATATCAGGGGTTCCATGTCATCTGCTTGACTTGGTTTGTTGCATCTTATCAAGTCCAAGGTCAATGAAGGGATGTAGTAGGAGATTCAGACGACAATGTAGATATCCTTTTCCAGTAGGATCTGGCACCTGCTCACCGTGCAGAAACTATTCAGAACGCTTTTTCTGAGTGTGCTTGTGTTACTGTGCTTGAATGGCTGGCCAATTTACTTGATCTGAACACTATTAAAAAATCTATGAAGTGGCTGCATTGATGCAAAACAAACCCAATAAACCAGGAATTTTTTTAGTTGGACATATTTGCATTGTTAAGTCCATTTTGAATAATGAAAGTTTTGACTGTTTCACTTGATTTTTGGAAAAATCACCATTACAAGACATTTTGAAATGCATCTTTGTACATTTGAGTAACAAATGCATGATTTGTGTAAAATGCCTAGAAAAAAGTGAAAGCAGTGCAACAGGTTTTCTACATGTATGTCAGGTTCAGGAGACAAAAGCACCAGACCGTCACATGGACAGGAGGCTGCAGAGGAACAAAGACAGGAGGACACAGAAACCAAGGCTGTTTCATCACCGCTCAAAAGGTCTTCTCTTCGAGCTGAAGCAGTCTCCAGCACAGTGCCATACAGTCGCAGGTAACACTCAAACTGAATAAAATGTCTGTAAAATTTCCTTAGTATAAGATTTAGCTTGATTTCTTATCACAGGAATGTAGGGATGTAATGGATGACAAAATGGTTATGGTTTATATCAGATCAGATGGCTTTTGTGGATCAATGGAAGCAAAAAAAAAGTGTTGCATATACATTTATTTTCAGCGTAAAACACACTGAATTAAGCATTTGTTACGTACATATTAAATCTGTAAATACTATTTCATTTTAATTCTAATTCTGTGTTAAAATAAATACCAAATTTCTTTTTATTACTTTTTTCCTTATATTTAATTTTTCACTGGTTTGTGCTGTTTTTGCCTGTTTCTCTGCACTGGGTTGTTGTATGTTGTTGCTGTAAACTGAAATTTCCCTATTATAGGATGAATAATCTCTTATCTTAATGATAATTAATGGGTAGATATTGAAAATTTCAATAACAAAAAAAAAAACAGACCATCTTTAGTCTGTTACACCAGTGTTAGAATGTATGTTGAATGTATGTTTTCTTTGTTGTCTCTTTCAGCTCTCCAGTGAAGAAGCTGCCCATAGTTAAATCACTCCATTTTGACAGTGAACCTCAGAGAGAGAACAGCGCTGACAACCAGAACTCTGAGAGACCAACGTCGTTTTCCTTTGTCAACCTCATCGGCCAGCTGGCTGAGACTGCTGAGGACAAGTACCGCCTTCTGGAGCAGAGAGACAAGATACTTCGTCAAGGTGGTTTTGCTGTTCATGTCAGCCTGCTGCAGCTACATAAAGAACATTCATATTAATTTGAGGTATTTTTCTGTTTAGGTCGACCCAAGAGGTCAGATCTGAACCTCTCCAAGGTGTTTGTGGGAACGTGTCCTGACATGTGTCCAGAGAAGGAGAGGTACATGAGGGAAACAAGAAACCAGCTTAGTGTGTTTGAGGTCATCCCAAATACTGAAATGGTAATGTATGTTTTTAGATTTACTTATCTCAAACAAGTATTCAAGATGCAATATTTTTTTTTATATCAAAAAGTGGTGAACAGAACCTTTAAAAATGCTGTGAATCTAATTTTGTATTTAATTTACTGGTCAGATGGTGAAGCTTCAATTAAAAAATCAGGCGTATAGAAGAACTAGTCTATCAGCAGCAGGTTAAGAACTTGGCTCTGCTTTAGTTGTAGATGCACATTATATGCAGTTAAAGCTGAAATTGTTGTCATCTTTCAAACTAAAAAAAAGGATAAAACATTAAAAAAAACTGCAAGCAAAGCCTCATTATACAGGTGGGGGTATAATGGTTTATCTAAAATGTGTAGATGTACAAGGAATTCTGTTCGTCTGTCTGTCCATCTGAGATTTTTGTCCAACCCATTTGACTGTTCGCTTTTCAAATGTCATACATGTTTTTACCACTAGAAGGGGTGCGGTGCACAGTTCAATGGTGGAATTTCAATTTAAATAAAAATAAATAAATACAAATATTATCAACTTGAATTTCCACTTAGAAAATTTCTCCAACCAATTTCTCAAACACTGTTCATGTGCCTTTCTCTCAATTTTTTTGTTTAGAAATTTTTAAAGTTAAGGCTCCAAACTAAGCCTTGGGTAGGCAGGGTGTCAGTGAGCAGGAGGGCTGTTTTCTGCAAGAAATTATGCTATTTTGGATTCAGTGCATCATATTCAAGGATTCAAGGAGACTTTATTGTCATTTCAACATGTCAACATGGAGAACGAAATTATGAAACCCACATAGGATGAATAATTGACTTGGGTTCTCCTTGCTGTCCTGTCTTGTTCTCAGTATAATTTTACATAATTGACAGAAACAAAAAAATCGTAATCATAATAATAATAATAATAATAATAATTAGATCAGGTCACAGAAAAGTCGCTTAAAGTAGTTTAGGTTAGTTACTGGTGGTATGTTGAAAGAGAATTGGGTCAATATAGGCAGAAATATCAGAATGTAGGAAAACATGCATTTCTTATAGATCATGAAAAAAATGCTCTGGATTTAAATTTTTATATTTGTATTTTAAATCAAATTCCAGTGTCTAAAACATACACAGGCCTTTTGGCTACATTGAAAATAAGAGGAAGGCTGTTGACAAAAATGGGAAATGTCACCTCCCCCATCAAGGTGGATCACAGTGCAGCGATTAAGGAGTATAGCCGCTCATCAGCTGATCAGGAGGAGCCCCTACCCCACGAGTTGCGGCCACTGCCTGTGCTTAGCATGACCATGGACTATCTGGTGACTCAGATCATGGACCAAGGCCATGACAACTTCAGGGACTGGTATGACTTTGTCTGGAACAGGACCCGTGGCATCCGTAAGGTAAGTCTGCTAACCATAGGATTCCTTGGTGTATCCATTAAGGCAGTGTTTCCAACCTTTTTGAGCCACGGCACATATTTTATATCAGAAAAATACCAAGGCACACCACCTACTAGAAATGTCACAGAAAGTATATTTATTGAAATATTATGCAAATCTAATCTCACTTATGTCGTTTTTCCACTCCATGGTACCGGCTCTACTCTACTCCACTCTTTCTCTTTTCCATTATGAAAAAGGACCTGGAATCTGGACCTGATACTAGTTTTTTAGAACCGCCTCAGTCGA
>JAPSES010002528.1:0-14787 GCA_029822895.1 Maxillicosta whitleyi
ATAGTGATCCATGAATCCACATGATGACAGAACCAAACTACACCATAGACGGAACGTAGATTCAGTCTGTGGTGGCAGACGTAAAAAAAACAGATGAGAAAATACGCAACAAACGAGCAACTCTGAGCAGACGACACGGAAGTAACACGCTGTGTCAGAGTAACAGGTAGAGCCGGTACCATGGAGTGGAAAAGCGGCATAAGAAGGCAAAAGTAAAACAAATGTATTAAAATATACAGATCACACCATGAGATAAAAAAAAAAATGGGTAGAATGCAAAATATACACTTAAATGGATACTGATAGTTTAGTTAGATATGAATGTAGGTATGAATACTAAACATATATAATAAATATAAGTGTTTTTCACATTAATAAATATCACAAACAGCCTTTATATTAAACAGTCGTTTGAAATTACAACGCTCACCTCCTACATCTAAGGAGATCTTCCCTGATGACGTGCCGGCAGCGTTTACAGCCACACACGTGTATTCTCCTGCATCAGTGTCCAGGGTCTTCTTGATGGTCACTGTCCCCTCCAATGTGTTTATATCCAGTCCAGATGAAGGCTGCAGCTGTAGATCACCTGGAAACAACAGTCAGCTCAGTTCTATGGGTTTGATGTCTGAGTGTCAGGCTTCAATAGATGTAAATATAATATAATAAATATGAAGCTTTACCTTTGTACCACCAGATCTCAGGTTGGGGGACCCCAGATGAGGAACAGGCTATGATGGTGGTTTCCCCAATACCGATGAGAATTTCACTCAATGCCACCGTGACCACAGGAGATTCTGAGAGAGGACATTGTGTTGTTGATATTTATAACGAAGGAGGCAAAATTCAAGTAACCTGAATAGTGAGTCTGTGTGACACTGATTCTGAGCCTTTTTTGTGGGGACTTCAATGTTAATTCTCTATGTTTACCCTTTTCTAAGTGATTCATCACAATGATTAGAATATAATCCTCTGTATTTTGCATTTTTCAGTGAAAATCAGACATTTTTCTATATTTAATTTACTGATCATGTATGAATCACACCCTGTAGAGTTAGACTACAGAATGTAATTTGTCTTTTTTCTCTCCTCAAACCCTAATGTCTCCATTTCATTCTGCAGAAACGAAACCCAGTTCCTTGCGAATCGTACGTACAGCTGTACAGTAAATTCAAAGGTTAACTGTATAAAAAGAGAGAAAATTTAAGCAAAAGTGACATTTTTCAGTAAATAACATCATGGCCTGAACATGAAAAAAAGTGTCTACATCCACTGTCTTTTATCAAACTATGTGAGTTTTACTGGTGAATAAATGCTGCAGAAGATGATGATGTTTCTAATCTGAAGATAATGAGAAACTGCAGTTTACCTGAATTATTTTAATGCATTAATAGGATTAGTGATTCAGAGGTTATTAAACATTTTAGATCAGTAGATTATTTTTTATCATCAGAGGATTTTTAGGTCATTAAGGACATATAGATGATGTTTACATGTGAACATGCATGGGTGTACATGTTTGTTTTTGTTTTTTTTGGGTGTAGCGTAAAATGGTACATCATGCAAAACTTCAATGGAAAGACCTTTTTCTGCAAGTAGAGTCATGTAAAACAAAACAAAAAAACAACAAGCAAAGAAAAACAGTTTTTAAAAAAAATGGCACGGTATGTGTGGACACATCAGGAAATAAATTATTTTTTAAATTAGTATGAGATAAGAGTTAAAATATAATAATAATGAATATATCTGTAAATCAACCGCCATGTTTATGGAATGAATTCCCATGTCTTTATTATCTCGTGATAATAAATAAACAAATCATCGCATTTGTGATTTAATAGAAAAACCAACATTAAGCACTTCTGTTTTTTTTTTTAACATTTAGTAAATATCAGTAAAGTTTTGCACAGATGTCCAATGGAAAACCAACCGGTGTCAGTATGTTCTCCCTCAATAAAAGCTGTTCAGAAGTCTCCTGATCAGTTAAGGGTTAAAAATAATAAAATAAAATAAATGTGACACTCACCAGTGTAAGTGAGGATGGAGGTCATAGTGTCTGTTCCGGCCTGGTTGTTGCCCAAACAGCCATAAATGCCTCCATCCTTCTGTTCTGTGTTTTTTATAATCAGTGTACCATCAGGAGTCATTCTGTGTCTGTAAAAATAAATATTTATCATTCAATTTCAATGTTTAATGCACTACAATTCAGATATTTAAGGACTCTGCAAGCAACTGCTTCGCATCTTGGTTTAGAATTTGGTTTATTCTTAATAAAAGTCCTAATTTACATGTAAATAAAAGGAGACGGACTCACCTGCTGGAGGCCATGATGAACATGTCGTTGTGGGTCCAGAGCAGGCGTGGAGGAGGGTAACCGCTGACAGAACACCTGATTCTCACCTCTTCTCCTGTTGTAAAAGTCTGGTTTCTGGGTTGCACTGACACTCTGGGCACCTCTGGAAGAAACCATGGTTTGGTAAAAATAAAAATATCACATGGTGCTACTCCAACAGGTAACATGAAACTGAGTTTACGTCACAGGTTTATGTGCACAATAAAACTCTTATTATTCAAGTGATGATGTAAACAGCACAATCTGATATGCTTCATCGGGTAACAGCAGTAATCTGATTAAACACCCTTCATTCCTCCCCAGTACACGTCTTCATGCATGTGTACATGTTCATTTGATTTATTTCAGTCCTTTATGTGCATGTGTAATAACCTGGGGCACTGTAAAAGGGGAGTAAACATAACAAACTCATGGGGCCAAGTGGATATAGGTTAGGAGTTATGAAAATTTTGTGTCAGTTCTGCCCCTCTACCCCGCCCCCCCAACAACAGATGTATAGATAATTTATATTCTGAAGGGCCTGCAATGTTTACCTTCCATGGAGTCCACAATTGGTAGCAGCACCCCAGGTAATAATAATTAAATTCTACAAAAACTAACTGATATAATGAAACATGAACAGAAGATGATAATAGGGAGTTTCAGTCTATGAAGAAGAAGAAGTCTGATAATAGACTGAAACATCTAAACCAGGGTTTTTATTGCATTTTTGAAGTGCATGTAAACACATCACTTCAGATTATTACAGTTAATCTGATTACCCCCAGTTATTAGATTTAGTTATTAGATAAATGGGCACAGTGATAAAGGTATTAGTAACTTAGTGAAAAATGTTACATTATTTGGGATCAAATTGACTTATTCTGAGTGTGTGGTTACAGATATCAGATAAACGTGTTCCTGCTGATCTTAGGACATTTACATGCAAATAACTGACTCCTTTCATAACCATTTATGAATTCAGCTTTGCCACAAAATGTCAGAGAACATTAACTTTTATCGTCACTGAGTCAGATAGAGTCATGGCTTGTACTCCAACTCAGAATGTTTCAAAGCATATATCTTTCAGTATAATTTCCTCTTATTGGTAAAACAATGGGGAAGAATATTGAATCCAGACTGCAGAATCTGGAGAGTTTTTACTAAATGATTTATGAAGTTGAACTCATCTCTCATGGGTATATTTTTTCCATCTTATTCCAATAGCTTGTTTCTGACCTCTCCAATTTCTAGTGCATTAAATGTGAAAAATATTTCTGTGTCATGTCACATAACAACATCATTTCAATTGTCATATAGAGATGCCAGAGAGAGATTTATTGACTCCTGCGATCAGAGGAAACAGAGTAAACTTGATATTCTTTGCATGTCATCTATAAAATACAGTGTGACAGTGTGTTTGGGTTGGTGACGGTTGAGGACTGGGGTGATCCTGGGGAAAAAAATGCACAAGTTCAAAAGGGTGAATAGACACAAACTAATTCAATATATCAGGTGTGAAGGAATGTATAGCGTTTTCAACTTCAATCATCACTGATGCCACATTTTGAAAGATATACAGCGCATTTACCAGATGTAGGACCGACGGCGGCGCAGACACACGCTTCTGATAAATTACAACCAGTGTGAAACAATTTGAAAACTTGAACTTGCGATCGTCTTGATCTTACACTTAGACCATGCACAGCTGATCAAGTCACCCATGTAAGGTTAAAAATTAAGGGTGTAAAACACTGTAGGGTCCTGGTTGTTTAAGACCCGTTGTGTTTACAGCCCAGCCCAGCTCTTGGCTCACTTCCCACTGGTGTACCTGCCCTGAGGGGGGTGGGGGTGGGGTACACCTCTGAGGTCAGGAACAAGGAGGATCCTCAGAGCAAAGGCGCATTCTTTGGCTCTGACTCAGCAGCAGCTTTAATGTGTCGGGAAAAACCATGTCTTTAGCATGCTGTTCGTCACCTGCTCCATGTTTCCTTCCCCCTTCCTCCCTTTCTTACCTGTCTTTACTCCCAATTATATTGCATCCAACATCACTACTCCAACACTTCTTTTCTTCATGCTTTCCATTTTTTTTTTCTTTCATTTTTTCTGTCTGATATAAGATAAAACTCCTGCTGCACTGAAACATTGATCAAATTCATCTTTAAAAATGCAAATACAAAACATCAGACACATGAGCAGGAAAGCTCAAGAGTTTGATGTAAAAAAAAAAAGAACACTCACAGATTAATACAAATAAAAGGCCATAACAAAGATTTTTTTTTTTTTTAAAGGTGATTTTGTCCGTTTAGTGTAAATATTGTCTTGGTTCCACTCTGTTTCTTCCAAGTGTTGTAAGGTGTCAGCAGGCCTGACTCACTTCAAAGTGAGGTTAATAACTAGGATGGGACTGACCAGGGGGTAATTAGGAAACCCTCAGGACATGCTCACAGCTGTTTGAAGGAGTAGAGTGATGAGCCATGGACAAAACAAAAGCAAAGAAGAAATTAAAGAATGAAGAATAAGAACAAAGAAATGTGAAGAGTGAGTTTATAATAAAACTCATTGACTGAGATGAATCACATGTCAGAGTTTCCCCATGAATGTGACTACAGCACTGGTGTTAAACAGCTATATGTAGAATTTGTCCTTTCAAAAAAAAAAGACCTCAAGTAATCATTGGAGTGTTCAGAATAAAGAGCTATGAAGCTATGTTACAAATGCCAATATACTGTAAATACTGTAAATAAATTAACTGGATTTATTGGACGGTGAGGATGAGGAACACTGATGCTATAGGGCCTTTGACCAAAGCATTAGTAAGTGACCAGATGGGATGAGAACCATTAAGAAACAATGTTTAGAGCCAAAGAAACTGACCAAGCAGGAGAAGCTGAAGCACTGTGGTTTTTGTTTTCCCACTGGACACAGCTCTACCAGAAAAGAATAGTTTTATTCTGAAATGGCAGCGTTTCTTCGACACAGCTGAGTTTGATTCTGAGGCTTATGAAAGTATAAAGTTATTATGGGATGTTATTATCTTTGCTAAGTTGCTGTTTGTTGATCCATGGTTCAGCCTAAAATGTGACAGTTCTGACCTTGTTTGTTGGATTCCAAACAGATCTTTAGTTTAGCTACTGACAACACAAACCACCCAGAAAAAAAGTTTTAACTGTGACTGTTTTCTGTCTAAAAACAGAGCGAAGCTAACAGAGCTATAATGTAAACTATAAGTTGATGCAGCATGTAAAGATTTCTGTATAAGTAAGCATTTATGAGTTTTAGTTTGAAGGAGAAAATTTGACAGATGTGTTTAAACAATGAGCTTTATATTTGATTCAATGAGTGATACCGTCTGTGGATACATACATTTAATTCATTTGTGGTTTGGGTCATAAGTGCGTTCTAGTACAAGACTTTGCTCTACTGACAAGTTTGGAATATCAATAGTACATAGAACTGTTTTTATCTTATATTTGTTTTTCTTTTGCTTTAGTAACCAACGGTCCTCACCTCACTGCTAGGGTAACAATTGGACCTACTGTTCTGAGCTATAGTAGAACCACGGCTGTGTAATACAGGCATGAATAAGGGCTCTTTATATCTTAAATATAATGCAACAATTGTACTTTCCATGCTTTGATAATTACATTCCCTTCATACAGAAAGATCCCTCTAAATCCTACACACTGCACCTTTAATGCATGAAATCCTGGCAGGACACACCAGGCGGAATTTAAGCTAAAGAAAGCAGCATATGGTCTTCAAGTTAACTGAAAGGCTACACAGTACAAGATGTTCATTTAAACACATTGGAAGAATACAGGATGAAAACAACACTATTTGTCTTACTTGTTGCTCTATCATAACTCTATACATTCTCCTAAGTTCTGGATACAATCATCTACGGATGGCAGGTTTGTGTGGCTGTTTTACATTGTCATTTCCTGACCTGTGTTCTGTGGTGCTAGTCAGATAGCCAGCGATACTCTCCATTTGCACAACATGTTCCTGATTCACTTTCAATGAGGTGTGAGAAACAGGTCTATTAGAGCTGTCGAGAGATGGAAAACTCTACTGTGGCGCTGCCTGAGAGTCAGGCATAAATAATTTTCACACGTCCCATAACGAATTACTGTGAATTATAGGTAGCATGGGAGGGAGGAAGGGTGGGGTCACTTGGGAGACGGTCTTGTATTTGGGAAGGAGGCCCCGTTTGCCAAAAGTCTTGTTGCTTGATGGTGTAAATCATCCCAAAGACACAGGCATGCATACCAACATCAAGCACATACACTGTACATAAACCAGGGACAGAATTTAACACATTCAGACAACTGTAAACCACTTAAAATAGTCTGTTTCTACACCTTAAACAGTCTGTTCACAATATAACGTCTTACATATCAGTTAAGATAAAACCACAAAACCATATTTCACAAATAAACGCATACTTCTCACCTTGTACAGTGAGGTAGATTCGCTCTGCCGTCAGCCCTCCTTCATTGGCAGCTACGCATTCGTACCAGCCTGAGTGGTCTGGACTCACAGGGGACACTTGTAGAGACAGGTTAGACAGGATCTGCACCTGTGGGTCCAGACGGGGGTCATGACCTCCTCTCAGCCATGTGAGGTTGAAGGTGACAGTGCTCACAACGTGGCAGGTGAGGACAGCGTTGGAGCCGGGGGCGGTGGTTACATTGCCCTGAGTTGTGATGCCTGGAGGTGGCTCTGCAGGGGGAGATAAGGACACAGAAAGTTGACATGACAAAGAAACCAAACCTGTATACCAATGTAGACTGACATTTAGTGACAATTAAGAGTCACAGAGAAAATTAATAGACCACAAAAAGTAATCAAAAACAATGTTAATGCAATTAAGTACTAACTCCTGTGTGTATCATGTGACTAAAACAGACAGAAAAGAAGGTAAAACAGGTAACAGGTAAAACCCTGTCAGACATTTAACATATATGTATAGAACTCTCTGACACACAAAGAATATGAAAGCCTTTCCTATGATAGTGACTGTGGCTCAGATGGTAGAGCAGATTGTCCAATGGCCAAAGGGTTGGTGGTTCAAATCCTGGCTCCTACTGTCCATATGTCAAAGTGTCCCTGACCAAGACACTGAACCCTAAATTGCTCCTAGTAACCGTCTACTGGTGGGTGAATGTGAGGCTTTGTAAAGCGCTTTGAGTACCAAAGTGTAGATACAGTGCTATGTAAGTGCAGTCCATTTACCTTTGTGTCTCTCATTGTCAGATGATTAATAGTTCCTAGGTGGAAGGAGAAACACCCTCCAAGCCTTTAAGATGTGGGTCAGTGACCTTTTACAAAACCTGACACTAGAGAAGGTCCAGTATTCTACACGAAGGTGTGCTCAGAAGTTCTATGATGTGATCTATGTGATCTTTTGTAATGCACGTAGAGAAGTTAACTGTCATCCGTATTAATGTAGTGTCTGACTGACCTACTATTATGGAGAATTTAGGACTCATAGGAACTTCATTTGTTCTATTTGCTTTTATAATTTAACCCCCCCCCCCCCATACACCACCATACACCACTACGATGTTCATTTATATGTTGTGTTTTTAAGTGTATTTTCTATAGAATTTCAACAGGCAAACTATGTATAAAATATATGTGTTTGTATGCAGAATCAAAGATATTTTTTGGGGGGCGGGGCTCCGTTGGACCATGTGTGGGGAGTGGGGGGTGGGGATTACTCTTGTTTGTATTGACTTATGTCTGTAACATATTTAGTTTCTGCATAAATGCCAATAAAAAGACAGTGAGTGAAAAAAAAAAAAAAAAAAGTCCAGTCATGGATGTGTGCTCAAAACGACATCCTCCATTCAGCTGGAGCGACTTCCCTGTGTTGTCGCATTCCCCTCCCTCTTTCTCTGTCTGTCCTTTCAGAAACACTCGTCTCTTGAGTATCACAGTGTCGTCAATCAAATGTCAAATGTTAGTCTGAGCCAAGCGGGAAAAAAAGGCAATGGAAGGAGAAGAGACAAAAGGATGATGAGGGAGAAGTAGCAGAAGCTTTGGCTCTGGTAGAGGGAGGATACTGGGGATTTGAGCGGCGCTCCTTGGGATTAGGATGACAACCATTTGGCAGCTGAATGGGTATTATGTGTGTATTTGTGAGCTAAAGTGAAAAAATCAGGGCCATGTCATTCTTTAAAGAGTATAATTGGCCTGGTAACAAAGGTTGGAGCTGTTGCTGAAGAGGATTAGTTTCAGCTAATTTTGAAGATGTCATAAGACCTAACATTTGGACCAACAAAGCCCCCCCCCCCCCCCTGCACCTTTGGACTGTGAATATAGCAGGTAAGTTACAGTAATGACTTATGCTCATACATTACACAGATCCCTGCCTGGCTCCTTCTCTCCCTCTTCAGTTTCACAAAGGATCTTTCATCTTTCAACTCCATCTCACTCTCTTTTTCTCCACACTCCACCTACGGCTTGACATTCATCAACTGAATGAAGCTCCAGTGCATTTAACGGAACAGGAAGTTTTTTAGAAAACAACGTATGGGTTGAGAAACTTTAACTGACTGTTTTGGAACCTGTTTTGTCATAATGGATAGGATGTGACTGAAGCCAACTGAAAAGTAAATACACTACAGAGGATTACACAATAGGTAAAAGAGATTTTTTTTGCTGTAAATGTTAAAGATAAATAATTACAACATGTCTCTGGTATGTCTTGATAGTTTTAAGCTTTTTTTTGTTATCTAAAGGAGATAAATTTGCTTATCCACATTTAATTGACAATAGAATTGTTACCAAATAAGATACAGCAATAATTATTTTTTACATACAAAACCAGAATTCCATTTACATCACACATTCAACCTGCCTCAGAGTGCTTTAATAAAAGTGCATAAAACAAAAACATTTTTATATCTGATCTGGCTTTCACAGACTTCCTAAATTCTAATATATGTAATCACATTTTCAGCACAACCTATTCAGTTATCTTGCGTCAAAACAGTCATTTTACTTGTGGTTTGGAAGTGTTGTTTTTTGTTTTGTGTTTTTTGTTTTTGCATTTTTTTTTTTTTTATAATTTGACAATTTTGAGGGATACAGCTATGACATTTCTGTATTTAAGGGGGGAAAAGGGGTGTGTGGGGTTTTTTTCTGTGGTTTATTACACCTACACTAGCAATTTCTTCAGCTAGTATGGACATAATACATAAAATACTATTAAAAATGTGCGATATAAGGGACTCATGTAAAGTAAAGTAAAATGTGGCAAATAAATGACACTAAAGCACATAAAAATGGTAAAAATATGCTGTGGAAGACTTCCTCTACGGTAGGTCATATAGGGTTACATCACTACATCATTAACGTAGCTGTATCGTGAAATGAAAAATATACCTGTATGGAGTAAATGCGTTCAAGCTCTTGAAACTGTGCACCAAAGTCCCAGTATACTGACCTAAACTCACACTGTATACAGTATTTTAGTACACACCATGGAACGTATTAACAGTTTTACAGCGGTTCTCATCTTACTTCATAGATACAGTCCATTGCTTTGCCAATCAAGCACAAAAACCATACCATAAACCATATGACAGGGTTGAGCTGAGGCACAGATTACAACATCATGTTGTAAGATTGGGTCAAATGTTCCATAAAGTTGAAACACTCCTGCCATCATGAAGTGTCTCTGCGTGGGATTACCAGCAGGAGATCCTTTAGCCCTTTAAAACAATTTACTAAAGTCCTACATCAACTCGTGCTTGTATTCTACATGTATGTTCTGCAGGAGTGTGTATTTGTGTGTGTAAGGCTATTGAACATGGCAAAGAGTTCAGACTTTATTTCATATAAGGTATTTGGTGTGTGTGTGTGTATATATATGTGTCCTTTACGTGTTGTTGATACAGGGCATTAAAGACGATGATACTTTAAAATGCTCACTGCTCTGCAAATAGATTCATCACAAACTAATTACGCTTGTTGACAGCCTAATGCTTTCCAGACCCTGCGCTCTGTGCATTCCTGTCGGACTGTCCTGGCTCATTACATGCAGTCACGGAGAGTAGCTCACCGTGTAGTCTTAATTAACCTAACCACCGTAACTACGGTATTACAGGTCATTGATAAAATCAGTACCTCTGTCTATGTGCCAAACATTTCAGACAGGTTGGATTTGTCTTACGTTCAGCAGGGAGAACACTTTATTTCAAATCGATATCCAACCAGGTTTTTTTTTGTCGCGATGACAATGTCGTGTGCATACCTGACACATCCAGGAAGGTGCGAGCTCGTCCTGTCCCGGCGCTGCTGATAGCGATACACTCATAATATCCCTCGTCCTTCAAAGAAACCTGGGCTATCTCAAATGATGCTCTGTCAGACTCACTGGAATAAAACAAACAGGAGGATATAGATTTTAAAAAAACAGTCTTGGATGCATTTATCTACACCAGGGGATTCAAACATGAAACATGTTACATGAAGTATTCCACAAAAAAACAGGTTTCTTTACTCGCAGCTAATCACATGCACTTTTTTCCAACTTTATTTGAATTGACATGGCCACTGAAAAATACATGTTCCAGTTGTTACATTTGTTTTGTTTTATTTTTTTCATTCTCCTAGGTCATAAAACAAAGACAACAATGACAATGTAGAGGAAACAGTTTTCACAGTTCCTAGCCCAGATGTATAGATTGATAGACTTCATGGGTTTTCCACCCTCACCTAACCCCATTCCCCACCATTTCCACCCGTGGTGCCAATCGATCCACAAGTTGTGTGTGTTTTGGAGTCTCAACATAAATGTTATCTTTTCCATAATGAAAATTCTCTTAACTACTGACTGCCGTGTATCAAATGTTCTGGGATCTTTTTAAGCCAGTTTAGAGTTATTGCTTTCCTAGCTGCTGTAATTGGTATATGCAGTTGATATGTCTTTTTCTTGCTCATCTTTTTTTCAAGGATGGCCAAGTAATGGGTTCCTTAGCAGCTGAGAAGCAAATATTTTGTCCAATAGATCAAATATCTCCCTCCAAAAATTGTCTAAAATGGGACACTTCCAAAATGCATGTGTGTGGTTTGCAGACTCATCTCCAAACTTCCATTTGGAAAGCATTAGTGGGGTTCAAAAGAACTGATTAACTATTTTCCACTGGAACTGTGACTTGATGCACTTCTGAAGAAATACTGTCCCAGACCTCCATATTAATCTCTTGTTCAAATTCTGCTTCCCATTTTTGTTTAATATGCAGAGTGTTTTCTTGTTTCATACTATACACACTGCATATTGGTCTCCTAGTATCCTCTATTTTTTGGATAACATGCACTTTTTGATAAACTCTCCTACTTTAAATGGCTTTCCGGTCCTAACAATCATCTCACTCACCTCATAGCTAGCTTCAACTGCTGCTTCATTCACTTGCTTGCTTTCATGAACAAATGTTGCCTCATTAAACAATTTTTTTTAAGTTTGGTGACCTGGTTCTTTCTCTCATCTCTCTTGTATTTGTATACTCTTCAGCCTGTCTACTTAAATAATGATGTCAGATGGAGGCTTGTTTTGAGAGAGACATGACTGGAACTGGGCGATGGCATATATTTTCCATCTTCTTGGGGTTACTCTGGAATATGTTTCAATTAAGTGACTAACATTCTTCAGGTACTTCGCGGTTGGCTAACCTGATCATTGACAACAAATGCTGCTGGAAGCTATCACAAGACTATATATAGTAATCCAAACAACTACTACTACTATACTATACTATATATAGTAGCTCATAAATGATAAGAATAAATAAAAATGTGGTAAAACTGGACAAAAAGTTGTGTTTGAGAACCACATGAGAGCTGCACTAACACTGAACTTTGATGTCAAGCATGGAGCTACAAAATATCATCCCACGGGCTGCAATTGTTTCCCGGGTGGCAAGTTTGAAACCCCTAATCTACACTGAGAATAAGATTGAATCCATTTGATCTTCTAACAAATTGCACTGGATTCTGTACACAGTACGCAGTTCCTGATGTGATCCAACCCTGCTTACCTGAAGAGTTGGTCAACCCCAAGTCGTCTTCCATCTCTGCTGAAGCGTAAAGTGAAAGGGATCAGGCTCTCCACCTGGCAGTTCACAGCTCCTCTCTGAAGGTAATACCCATGAGTTGTAGAGGGCATGATCACCTTAGGAGCATCTACAAACACACAGGGAGATATAATCACTGAAGAAGGACTAGTGAAAATACTATTCAGATAATTTACTCATGTCAAAACAGCAATGTAGTACTGGAAAAATACGTAAAAGTACAAAAGTATTAGCAGTTAAAGTGATGTAAAAGTACTGGTTTAGCCCCTCTGACTATTACTCTCTCTCTATATATATATGACCAGTTTAGGTTATTAAAAAACAGTTTCTTCCTTAATACTACCAGAAGCTATAATTACTTTCTATATTTTTATCTTTCTATTGTCACAGATCTTATCTTAATCTTGTACTGATATATTCATTTCTGTTTGTATGCTACTGGGCATGTGCCATCTCTTACACTGGAAATTACTGGGTTTTATGGATACCTATATTTATTATCCTATTTTTTTTTTCTATTTATTTTATCATCTGGATTCTATTTGTTTATTGCTTATAGTTTTTTGTTTAGTTTTTTTAATCATTGCAGTGTCTTTTTCTGGGACCTGAGTAGCCAATTTCATTCCATATATGCATTATGTACTTGTACAGAATGATAATAAAGTCTCCTTGAATCTTAATACTGAAGCACCAATGTTTTCATAGCACGTCACTGTTGTAGTAGTATGAGTTGAAATTGGAAGAGTACAAAAGAATGTTCTGATGCTCAAATAGGTTTTCGATTGGTGGATTTTTTTTTTCTCTGGTTAGTTACTAGATAATTGAAACATTTGTTTTAAGATGTTAACTCACTTTACTTTCGACCATTTTCAGGAAATTGATCAAACCAGGACTCAACAAACCCCGCCCCTCACACATATTGCAACTTATTTTGGCATCGATCCAGCTGATGTTGTCATGTCTATGTATAAGCTGATGTCAGCATATCACTTGCCTCTCTCTATATGTGCCAAATTTGAAGTAAATTGAAACAAAATTATGTTTTTATAGACATGAAATTTCACCCATTATAAGTAAAGGCAAGAAAAGATTTTAAAAATTCCTAAAAAATTTAAATTTTGATCTACTTTTCCCAAAATGCAACGATATCTATTCTGCATCAATCAATAAACCAAATTTGGTATGAATTTAACCAATAGTTTTGCTGCTACAGACATTTGAAATTCCACCCATTATAAGTAAATGGGGGGAAAAAAACTTTAAAAATCCATAAAAAATATAAAAAAAAACTTTGATCTACTATTCCCAAAATGCAATGAGATGCATTCGCTGGCAATCTATAAACCAAATCTGGTATGAATTCAACCACTAATTTTGCTGCTAGAGCGTTAACACTCAAACAAAGAAACAAACAAAACAAATAATACCCCTTGTCTCCCCTTCAGGGGCGGGGTAAAAATGCATGAAACTTTCATTCTGAACTCTAGAGTGACAACCTGCATCACTCACCAGGTACAATACTTGAATAGGAAACACTGGACACTCTCTGAAACAGGAAACCATCTTTGTCATAACCAGTCACCCGTAGGAAAAAGGCTTCATTGGGTGGGAGAAACTCTGTGATGTTCCAGAGGCCGTATGGTTCCCGGTCGGGGTAGAATCGAATTGGCAAAGTTTTGATGATACTCCCTGTGATTGACAGAAGCTCCAGCCTGTCAGCTCGAGCAGGAGGGGAAAGCCCAGTGGAGTTGAGCAGGATGTGGGTGGGAATCCCTGGGAAATTGATAAAACACATTGTGTACTTTGCTGCCTTGGAAATGTAAGTGAAGAGAACAGGTGAAAGTGAAAACATACAACAGCTGTGGTGTTCTCTTTTTAACATTTTATGGCCTTACTGACCTTGAACTGGCCTACTGGAGGTTTTTTTGAAGTCCAGCGTGGGTTTCCTGGAAAATCCTGCTCTGAAGTCAATGGTGCTGAGGCCTGAGATACGAACTGAATGTCTTCCTTCACTAGACGTCTGAATCAGATAGAAAGGGAAGTTCTCTTTAAGCATGTAAATGAGAATGAAAACAGATTGCATAATTCTATGCCGATAATAATACACTGCCTGATCAAAAAAAAAAAAGTTACACACACAATATTTAACTGCACCATCTTCAGTTTTGATTCAGTCACATTTTTTTTTTTTTAACCACATAATTCTTATATAGTGCCACAATAAGGTTTATAATATTGTTTCCAACCATAGTTTCATTCATTTTTTCATTATTGATGATGCAGGATCGAACCACTGCATCCAGTCTTCATCACATCCTAAATTAGAGTCTGGACTTTATGGAGGATAAACCATGTGTGAAAATGATGTCT
>JAPSES010002537.1:0-14785 GCA_029822895.1 Maxillicosta whitleyi
GATGAAGTAATGGTACTAATGTAGTGATGAAGTAATGGTACTAATGTAGTGATGAAGTAATGGTACTAATGTAATGAATGAAATAATGGTACTAATGGAAGGAATGATGTTCAAAGGGATCATGTGGATGTGGACATCAGTCTAATGGTACAAAAGTCATGTTCTAATGTTCTAAAATACATGTTCCTTTCACCTTACATGTGTTTTTCTTGTGTATTTTATATATACTTCTTTTATTGATTGATTGATTGATTGATTGATTGATTGATTGATTTAGTTCTGTATTTTTGCCACATACAGGCAAGGAACCAAATATGGTGACTTCAGTGACCTTGATTTTGTACAAAACAATATAATATGCATTTATAAATTTCACAAAAATAATAAAGTCTCTTTATGTCCTTCAATCACACTCTACGGTTGAAATTCTGTGTTTCAGAGTATTTCTCTGAGTGAACTGTAAAGGGTTAACTCTATTTTTTATAGTTTAAATACTTGCATCTGAAATCAGTCCGAACCTGTTCAGTAAAAGGCATTTCTAAATGTGACAGGATCATTTACAGCAGCTGATTCACTGTTTTTGGATGTATACTTATGAGGTGCTGTGTGTCTTATTTTAGGTTTTCATGTTAAAACAAAAGATGTTACGTTCCATATTTCATGGAAAACCCCTGACCTACCCACAGACGACTGTTTACAGTTTCATTTTCATGCCTCTCAAGGAGAACCAAACATTTCTCAGGCACATTAAGATTGAATTTCATGTTAGTTCCCGTCACTGTCCTGGATTATTTCGTTTCCTGTTCTGTAGTTTCAGTTCAGAATAATGAGATCTTTGATGTGAAGGTCATGTGAGGTAGATTTTCTTGTCATGTGATGAGGAGGGGACGTAGATCTCATACGGTGAACCATCTCTGAGATGTATTTAATCTAAACACATGTGAAAGACAAAGACAGCTGAGCATCATGGGAACACAGCATCAAAGCTCAGCAGCAGCATAGATGACTTTAATCTGAGTTTAATACCGTCGTCCTGTTACCAGGATACAGACTGTACCTTTTACTGTCAATCATGCAGGTTCATGTGAGAACATTCAGCACAGATGGCAAAACCTCTGGAGGGAAATGAGAAAAACACTGAGAATAAGAAGAAATGCATCATCTACGAAGAAGATTTATACAGGAATAGAAGGAATCTATCAGTATCACAGGAATAAGGACAGAAAAGGAAGAAAACACAGAAATAACACATTAAACAGACAACAAATAAAACCTAAAACCACGTAGAACCATCCACACAATCCTGAACGGGCTCTGGGAGTCGGACCTACCAGTCCAGGCACCGGTGGAAGTAGTGGGACTGGTCTCAGGTGGATGGGGTACTGGACCTGCTGATCCCTGTGGACCCAGAGCCACAGTTTGGGCCACACTGGTGCAGTTCTGGGTTGGATTCTGTTCATATCTGCTGCAGGTCCGAGACTGGGACCGTCCCACTCAGATCCGCTCAAGGTTCGGGTTCAGGTGGATGAGTTTAGGTGTTTCTTGACAATGAGTAGTTAATGATGGATCAGGAGGTCAACAGGTGGATGTGGATGGTGTACTGATGAAGAGTGATGTGGGCCAAAAGGTGACGCTTTGGGTGGACCGGTCAGTCCAGGCCCCGCCCCTCACTCACAAGAGGCCGAAAAACTCAGTGATACAGGGGGTGGATAAGGTGTAGAGCTGCTGCAGGAGAGGAGCTTCATTCAGGAGGTCCTGGACGTCCACATGCTGTCCCCAGACCCAAGTCTGGTTTAGAAATGCCTAAACTTGTTTTAATATTTTCCATATTCTAATTTCTTTCTTCTTCATTGTAATGACAGGAATAAGCTTCAGTAAAATGAAAATAATGTCCACTAGATAACATCCAGCTCCGTTGGTTTTTGTCTACAGTTTAACACCGAAACCCAAATCTAAAAGCCTCAGCAGCAAAGTCTGACACCAACAGCCTCAGCATGAATTTCTTCTACTGTTTCCTGACAGTTTAATCCCATTGGACGGTGCAGGAGGTGAAAGGCTGCAGATGAAACAGTGGGAGGTTCACACTCATTAAAGCAGTTCTTTTCTTCACCCACTCATAGAAGTCAGTGCTGACCGACCGCTGCATCTCACAACGCCCACACACAAAACCCAAACCACCAGGAACGACAACCGCAGCCCCTTCATGTGCATTCCAGAGGCTGAGTCCATGCTCGGTTCACCCAGACCTGATCCCACACACCTGAGGAACCAGGACGGAGGACACACAGAGCTGATCATCACAAACACACAAGGAAAACAATAGTCAGTGTTGTTTTTGGTTTTGTGTTCCTGAATATCCAGGTGAAAACACACTGACCAAAGCTGATCCTTAACATTTAACAGTGACATTTTCAGCTTCTGTGAAACTGGTGATTCATTACAACACATTAAATAACTGATGCAGTGGATGTTGTCTTTTTTTCCCCTCTTCTCTTATCCTGGTGTCTTTATTTTTCAGACCTCCTGACATACACCAGTTCTAACCGGTCCTGTGTCCCCCTGTAATGTACTGTCTTTTTATGTCTTCTTGGACGGTTGTAACTGAAAGAAAATCGTATTGCTCTGAAATATGTACAATGACAAATAAAAACATTCCAGTCTATTCCACTAGAATAGTTTTTTTTATTTTTTTTTATTCCGGTCTGTGTCATTCACATGAATCCTGGTTATATCTGACTCAGTTCACGGCGTAACATTAATTAATTTTGAACACATACACATTAATGCAGTTTTAAAATGTAGGACTGCTGTGTTTATATCAAACATTCAAAAACAAAGCAACATTGAGTTTAAAATTACCTGATACCACACACCATTTTCTAATAATTACACAGAGGCAGTTACTCTGTTTTTTTTTTTGGAGCTGGAAGTGACTATATTTGGGATAAAGGGGTGGATCAGCATGAGCTTGCGAGGTCAGAGGTGAGCTAATGCTAAGTCCTTGTTCATTGATTCTTTAAAACCCGTAACTTCATCAATCATTCTCTATCTGGTCAGTGGAACCTGTTAACCATGTACTAAGGAGCTGTTTGTGAGGGAAAAAATAAGGTAAGATACGATACGATACGATATGATACGATACGATATGATACAATAAGATGTTCCTTTATTAGTTCCATAAAGGACAGATTTCCAGCAGCAAAAGTGGAACACAAACAAAGCACAAGAGCAAAAACGAGCAAAATCAAAAAGACAAATTAAAAAGCTATAAATACTTTTTCCAGCTGTGCACATGCTGATCATACCACAGGTTGGATGACAGAGATAGGGGAGATACTCGATACGTACACCTATACTCACATAATTATACACATGCATACACATGATCCACATGAGAAGGGTTTACTGCACAGAATTCTTTGGAGCAGTTCCTGTTGTGGCGCTGAAGGAAGAGTCTGTGATACCTGTCCTTCACTTACTTCAGGTGTCTCGTCCTGTCACTGATGGAGCTCCGTAGTGCAGTGAGTGTGTGTTGGAGGGGGCGGAGTCTTTGTCCATCATGAAGGGCATCTGTGCTGTCTTCCTCCTGTCCCCCACGTCCTCCACAGGTTTCAGAGGACACCCCAGGACAGTTTGTCCAGCTCCTTCCTGTCAGCTGCTGTGACGCTGCTCCTGCACCAGACCACACTGTAGAACACTGTTTTTCAACCTTGGGGTCAGGACCCCACGTGAGGTCGACTGTGGTACTGTTTATGTGTCACGTGTTCACTGCGGTACTGTTTATGTGTCACGTGTTCACTGTGGTACTGTTTATGTGTCACGTGTTCACTGCGGTACTGTTTATGTGTCACGTGTTCACTGCGGTACTGTTTATGTGTCACATGTTCACTGTGGTACTGTGATGTTAAAATGGGGTCAGAGCTGAAACAGGTTGGAACCACTGCTGTAGAAGATGGCAGAGGAACCAACAGAGTCATAAAAGGTCTGATGTGCCTCATCTTCATCTTGATCAGCATCATCATGTCTGACCTGACAGCAGTGAGCTTTAAATCGCACCTGTCAATCAAAGCCTAACATTTACTTATTAGGTTACTTATCAAAGGATCCCAATGAGTCATGGAAGAATAAATATGAAGTTAGTATATTTAAAATTCAGTTCAGTGGAAGTCTATGGGAGCCTGGACTTTATCAAATCTAGTGTCATCTGTGATATTACAGTTTTAAGATACTTCCAAGTCAGCTTCATTTCTGAGTAAGGGTCCTTCTAACCCTTGAACACAGCATTATTGTATAAAGAAATCTAGCTTTTTAAATATTACACCTTCCAAACAACCAGTAATATATGCAAGGTATGTTAATAGTACATAGAATTTTGTTACGTTCCCTGTAAATTTTATGACAGTTCCCCTTTAATCACTATTACATGTGTTGTGTTCTGCAGTATGTGATTTTCCAGATCTAACAGAAATTCATACAAAAATGACAAGAAATATATTTTTCTGGAGCATGTAAACTTAAACTAGCACGCTAACCTGTGATGAACCAAGGGTTCTAGATCCTCTGATCCAGTTCATTCCATTCCTTTCTTTGTAAATTCCACTGCCATTTTCAGTTGAATAACCTCTCAGCTGGCATGTCTGTTTCTGCATTTAAAATCTGACACGATATGGTGGTCCTATTGTTACTAGGTGACCCACTTCAATTCTACTCTATGATTCTAGGCAGAGAAACATGACTGCAAGACTATTGTATAGCAAAATTACTAATATCTCTCAAAATATTGGTCCTACCAACTTGCTGTTTTCGCTAGTTTCTTCCTTGACCATCAATACATAAGTATGCCAAACTGCAGCAGTCAGCTTTTTCCAGATTTTATGTGATTTTATGTGACACACACACACACACACACACACACACACACACACACACACACACACACCACTTCCCTTTTATAAAATAAATAGATAAATTAAATAATTAAATAATATTTTTCATATTCAGTTTTTTTTTTTTGACTATTATAGTTTTTTCCTTTTAATTTTATTGTCTTTTTTTAATTATCTCCCCTTTTCTTTTGTTTTCTTTTCTTTTCTTTCTTTCTTTTTTTTTTTTAGTTCGGTTTTAATCCGATTGGCCGTGACAGCGTCATTTGTTTCCATGGTGATTTACCGTTTCTCTTCTCTGTTGTTTTCCTGGCAGCAGCAATAAGGGGGCGTAGTTACAACTAAACCTCGGGCTGTGATTGGCTAGGAGCAGTAGCGCACGTGCTCTTGAAATAAACCCGCCCCCTCCCGCGCGGACCCGTGGAGCAGAGCCGGAGCAGTCGGAGCAGAGCCGAGAACAGCCGAAGAGCAGCAGCGTCTCCGCGTCTTACCGAGGAAAAGTGGTTGAAACCGGACAGTAAACAGACACGCTGACGGTATGGAGCAGAAGAGCCGGATCTTGCCCTGGGTTCAACTTTTAGGCGCCTGTGTGTTTCTGGTCCGGGCGACAAGCGGTGAGTTCATCTTTTTGTTTTGTTTTTGTCGAAGCGAACGGACCGTTAGAAGCGGAGTTTGTCCGGTTTGTGCTCCGGTCAGTCTGTCAGTCTGTGTTTAATGTGTTTGTGTGGACGGACCGGGACTCCTGCAGAACCAAACATGTGTGGGACATGCATGACCCGGTCCACTACCGGAACCTGACATTTAACGGTTTGTGTTCAGACAGAATAGGAATGAACCGGAATACAGAACCAGCAAAATAGGAAGAAAACGGCCAAATATGAAGGAAACAAACCTCATGGAAGAACATTTAACGAATTTATCGGCAAAATTAACGCACGGGATGAAGGTTAAAAGGATCAAATGAGTCAAGTAATCAATAATATGAGGAAACAACAAATGCAAATTATAGAAATAAGATGAACAAAATGAGCAAAAGTAAATAAAGTCACCAACATATGAAGTTAATAATCTGCAAAATCAACAAAACTTGAGTTAAAATGAAACAAATGAGCAAAATATGAAGGATGTAATTCATATAATGGAATATGAAGAAACTAGACAATGAAATGAACAGAAACAAAAATAAACCTGTTAAACCTATGTTTACCAGTTCACAAACTGCAGACTGCACACCTTCAAATCTGAGATTTAATTTCACTTAGAAGATAAATGTTTGTTTTCCCCCTTTTGTCAGAGACTGTTACAGCAGGTTTTCTGTCATCTGCTGATCTGTTTGGATTCTGTCCATTTTAATGCCTTTAATGTCAGTGTGTCTGTGAAAGCAGCACCAACAGCTTTTATCATCTCTATTAACGACACAGACACATTTGATTGATCTCAAATTCATTTTATTTTGTAAAACTAACTTGATTCTGAACTTTAAGTTGAGGTTCTGATCTCATTTCAGAATTGGAGATTAGGCTAAATAAGGACTAGAATGCACTAATTAATCTGTAAACGACCAGGGATAATGAAGTGAATGGCAGGTTTTCAGGTGTCAAGTAAACTTCAACATTCACATGTCATTTAAACGCAAAATACACCCAAACATGATCAAAACCGTAAAGGAACAAAATCAGCAGCATGAAGTCAAAGCCTTCAGCTGCAGAGATTTATTTAGTTCTTATTAATTAACACTAATTGTATCATGTCACAGTAAGATCAATCTCAACATGACACATTATGTTTCAACCTTAGTTTTCCGCTCAACAACCATTCTTAAATGCATCCTGTGTGTTTGATTGTTAATCATATTCATTATAATTACGTGTCTCTGTCATCCCCTGACAGTAGAGCTTTATTTTATTGACAGTTAATTTTATTTGTTCATAATTAATGCACTTTAATGCTCTTCCCAATGCAGCTTTTTGTTGGTTTTGCAAATATATGGACAGTTGTATTAAAAAATCCTTTGAAATGCTGTTTAGGCAGAAATGCAGCACATATTTTTTTGGTGATGTTTTGGATGTTTTTTTTTTTTTTTATAGGTTTATTCATGTGTTAGGGCTGGGCAGTGCACTGAATTAATTTCAGTTTAGTGCTACCTGTTTATTTCTGGTAATATATTAATTCTATTAGATAATATTATATTATTTGTTTGTTCAAAACAATTGTATTTAACTAAGTTCAGATTTAATATTCTATCCAAATGGTCCTGTTCTAACATATATGGTACAAAATGATGCTTTGTGATGACAGTTGAGTGAAGTGTTGAATCGTCTATAAAACTTTAGTTTTAGCCTCGTTGTCCAGTTCCAGCTGGATTCTTGCTTCCTGACTCCTTTCAGATGGTCTGTGAGCCCATTCTCAGTTCCATTTCTCCGTAAAGCTGGACCCTTCGTGGTGTTTCCTGGGTCTGGTTTGTGGTGGGTCGGTTCATCTCCAAAGTAACGACCAGTGGAAGCCTCCTTCAGCAAACAGACGGACGTGAGGGAATGTGGACCCGGGCCTCTGCAGGTCTGCTGTCGGTGTGTTGTGAGGTCGTGGTGCGTTCGTGTGTTTCATCCTTGTCTCCTCGGGGCTGATGATGAGCAGAGCGTCCTCTTTGTTTCCTTTATTCTCCTCCTTTCCTTTAACCTCCTGCCACTGGCCACAGCCTTTGTGTGAATCAAACCCATGTAGGACGGCGGACAAAAGACACAGCATCCTAATTCTGCTCCTCATGCTCTCAAACACAAGGAAATGCATGTTTTTTTCTGTATGAGGCTGGATTTTCCTCTTTGAACATGTTCCTGAGGACACTATAAGCTTTGATATGGACAGTCATAAACCTTCTGATCATGTTAAGAAAACTTTTGCATTTAGTTTATTGTATTTTTATTGTACATGATAGATTTCCTATCATCTTCAGTGTGCAGTTAAATCACTGCATGATGTAACTTCACCACCAGTCACAGTTCAGTACATGTGTAATTCTGATAGAGGTTCATATGTTCAATCTGAAACATCTGTTCATGCACTTCTCTGTTACTGTCAATTATGGACAAAATATGTGTTTTTGAAGGGTGCCGTCACCGACCTTTGACCTTTGAGTATGAACACAACATTTGCTAATATTTTTGGGCTAGTATTGATATTCAAAATAAGATTTTGGCTAGTAACATTACTTTGCCAAAAGCAAAAATATCAACTCTGTTTTTTTTTGTTTTTTTTTAATGTTATAGATGGTTGACACTTAATGAATAATTTTATCAGAGTTTTGCGAGAAACAAGTAAAGTTTGAATTTTTGAGACTGAAACAATCTAGTTCTGCAGTTTAGTCATCTGTCAAGATTTTTTGGGAAGCAATGCTTGATTAATTAAATGAATTTGATAAGTTGTCTTAATACTAAATGAGATAAAAATCCCACATGGTGATTAAATCCCAGTTCATCTGGGACCAGCATAACCTGGACCCTCCACATCTGTGTTAAATTCCTTGCACTGACACAAAGCGAAGTTTGGTTTTTACATGAAAATGCTAACATTATCCCTGGATTTTTAATATTAGTATTAATCAACTCCTTACTGAACTGTTGAAGATGATGAAAGGCAGAGCAGGGTTCGACTGTACCTGCCATCCCATCATTTGAGACTGTCAGTGAATAGGTCTGTTTTATTGTGACTCATGTCCTGGGTTTGTACCAGAATCCTTTTAAATCTTTCATCATCCCTGGAAGACGAGATCTTGTATCTCACTGGACCTTCCTGGATAAATAAAGGATAAATACTGGCCAGCCCAAACAGGCAGAACAGATGTGGAGTCACTGTGGACTGATGTCATCACAGAACCTCTGTATGATATACTGAGGATGCATGTTAAAGACACAACAGATTGACAGTAGTTGAAGATTCCACCGTTCCTATCCAGATTACCAGAGTTCACCATGTTACATGAGACCAGACTGAACAGGGTTAGGTTGTTCTGTTGGACTGGGTCTGCCCATGTCAGATTCCACACTCGTGTTGGGGCAGAATAAGGTGTGGCCACTCCGACCAAAACACTGAGTCAGTTTTCCAGAAGCAGCCGCCAATACAGAAATACCATCAAACTGAACTGAATGTCCACCCACAGCGGAACCGGGCCTTTAAAGACGGGGTGAAACCAGAACAGGGTTTATCTTGTCCACCTCTTTCAGGACTCTCAGCAGGTTGTTGTGTTTTTGTTTAAGACAGCAGAGTCATGTCTGTGTATTTTCAGTCTGTTTCCACCACAGAGGCTAAATATAGAGTGAGGCTAGTGGCTCCACATTACCCCGAGTCTGACGGAAGGTAAGAATAGACATGCAAACGATGCCAGAGTCAGCACCCATCAGTCCTGGGGCCTCATGTACAATGGGTGCGTACGCCCTTTTCCACACTCGCGTTCAGATGTACACAGAGTGAAATGACCGTGGAAGTGGGCGGTGCTGCTCACCAACTCCTTATCTGGCGTACGCACGTTTCTAGTACTTTTGACCCATTGGCGACACTTAGAGGTGATCATGGGTCAAAGTCTTTGGTTTCCTCTTTGATTTGTTGACATGATTACGCTGTGATCAGATTGTTATATGACCTGTAGAATGAACAAATGTGTGACTTACACAAATATTAAACCTATGTTTACGGGGGGGGGGGTCCTGAGCCGCCCCTGTCAGACCAGTGTCACTATAGCAGTGACTCTGTCCAAAAAGTTCGTCCTCTTCTTTGTTTCTGCCTCTTTCGGCCTCTGCTTCACATCCACCTTGACATCATGTGATCATGCAGGGAGGGGAATCCCACCAGCAGACCCCCTTTATACTATTTTTAATATTTAAATGTGGATGTGGAGGGGGAGGAGTCTGGTACTCTGATGTATGCGCTCAGTTCCAGCTGTAGACCTGCAGGTTCTCAAGGTTTAGGTCCAGAATGTTTACATCCCGTCCATCTCCTCTTGGTCCATAAGTATTTATGCCCCTTGAATTTTTCTACATTTTATCATCTTACACCCAAAAAATATAGATATATTTTATGTGAATGAAAGACACAAAGTGGAACACAATTGTGGAGTAGAAGGAAAATGATGCAGGAGTTTCACTATTGTATCTTCAGAATAAGTGAAGCTGATGCTGCTTCATGTTGCCGTTTAACCAGAGATGTGGTCAGACATTGAACACCTCACCAGGAGACATGAATCTCCTCAGCCAGCTCCTCTGGATGTGGAGGAGCAGCAGCTCTGGTGGTGAGCTCCTCATCCTGGAGGCCAGACCCCCTGAGGAGGAAACCCACCTCCACCTTCACATCCCTGATCCTACATTAACGTATTCAGGACTTAAACAGCACCTGAACCTGGAGCAGATACTCCAACCTTTACTGACTGAGGTCCACGATCTGAACCCTGGAGGAAGTAATCCTCATCCCAGAACACAGACAGACTAAATTTGATCACTCAACTGAAGTTTCTTGTCACAGTTTTATGAGTTGTTCACAATTTCCAACTGAAGACTTAACTCTGAGGTGCCTTTATTATGATGGATGAAACATGCTGGGACTAGTTTGAACAGAGCCGGTTCTGGGGGTTCTTAGTCATGTATCCCAGTGTCAGTTGGTGAGGTTAGGATGGCTCATTCCTGCTTTCGTTTCTTCCTTTGTGTTCCTCTGAAACCGACCTCCTCTTTTAGACAGAAGTTGTTTTGATGTCATTGAATCTGAATGTGATGGCCAAAGGATAAAACAGTGACGGATGTGAAATGTGTTTAATCTGCTGTGTCCATCAGGTTTCAGTAACCCATAGAGACACAAACATCCACCAGTGACACAAACCATCTGCTGATCTAAACTGTTTAACACCTGTTGATCCATTACTTCTATCAATACATGGAAATAATTGGTGTAAAATACAGTTCTTCCTCTTTTCATGGTCATCACATATGACCATATTTGGACGTTCAGAGGCTCTAGTTACCGTGGAAAAACCGTCATCTTTTACATCAGGGGTGGCCAACCCTGTTCTATATCATTGATTCACCAGTAAAATCCATGGAGTTGGATCAATGACAGTGGATGGACACACGTTTTTACATTCAGTAAACAATATTAATAATAGATTTTTCTGTTTTGAGATAATTAGCTTTGAATTTACTGTACAGTAGTTTACATGAACATCTACATGATAAGTGAATAAATATAGGAAAATACATGATTTACACCAAAAATGCAAAATACAGAGGATAATATTACTTTAAAAAATGGTGACGAATCAGTTAACATGGAAATAGAGAAAAAAGATTTGGAAACTGTCACAAAACTAACAGTGGGTCTTCATGGGTTTATTAAGCTCCAATGGGTTGAGCCCCTTCTTCATCCTGGACCTGAACAGATCCTGGTCTGTCAGATCCATAAACCTGATTCTGTACAGAATTGGTTGAAAATGTGTTTAAAGAGGATTTGATGCAGTTTCTGGAACCAGGCTCTGTGTTTTCATTTTCCTTCTGATCTGCAGCAGAAACAGGGCAGAAATCTGAAGGTCTGGAACGAATCCAGCTCATTTGTTACTCACATGGATGAAGATTAGATTCAGCTCATGTTTGGAATACTTCTGCACAGAATCAAGACTGGACTTTAATGGTCACAAAGATCTGGATGTTTTAGACAAATAAAACCTTAATAAATAACACATCCAACCTACACAATCAACCTCTGTCAGTAACTATGATTAATGTCAAATCATTATCTGTTTGTGCTTTAATGACATTTATCAGTGAATGTTGTAGAATCCAGGTGATAAGTTATGGTTTTATAAATTATTCATGCAACAACATTAAACTGTATAAAACACAAAGTGATAATGCAGTGGTTGTCAACTTGTCTGGATTCAGGACCCACTATCAGCCCTCAGTGACAAACCGTGACCCACACTGATAAGTTAAACTACGTAAACTAGTTAAATACATGTGGCCTATGTGAACAACATAAACAGTCACCTGAAGTCTACGCACAAACGCACACAGAATGACCAGGGTGGCCTCAAGAGGAACCCCTGTGTGATGTATGATATCCTAGACAGACGTTCCAGCGCTCCAACCACCATCCACAGGCCGAAGCTCAGAGCAGATACAGGTACAAAGGCAGAGTTGAAGACCCTCCATCTGCTCTAAGGTCTTGATTTGGGAGCATTTGGGATTCCCTGTCAGTTCTGTCAATGGAGAAAGACAAGTCGACAAAACAAGAGCGGTGTGCTGACATTATTTTGTGAACATCGGTTATATTTCTGGTAACACATCAAACTTCAAAACGCATTTAAAATGACCCCACCCAACTGTTAAGAATAAGGATGCACTGATGCCCGGTACTGTATCGGAATCAGGTCCGATACTGATTCTACGTACCTGATTTGCCGGAGTCTTGTCTGCTATTACTGTTTATATGTACTGTATACTGTACGTACAGTAAGTACAGCATCTTTTTTTTTTTACTTTATTTTATTAATATGAAGTATAATACATACATTTGGATAGTTATTTACAGATTTAGGGGGTATTTAGGGGTACTAAAGGGTTAATTCCGACTTATGCAGAAATTCGGGTCACATGGACAGCGTAGGAATGGAAGTCGTTTGTAACCCGAGGACTACCTGTAAATGATAATGACAAAAGTAACACCAACAGAAAGTAACATTAAAGATACAGACGGTACCATTTACGTCCCTAGAAAACACAGGAAATAAGTTGAATGATGACCCAAACTGACCAGCAGGTGGCAGTGATAAATATGGATATATTCCCTTAAGCACTAAATTAGGTCCATTTGAACCCAAACTAAGTAATGTAGTAATGATGATGATGATGAAATCCAAAGTGTAATTCAGTCACTGTTTGAAGAATTAA
Organism: Maxillicosta whitleyi; assembly: GCA_029822895.1. Lineage (NCBI taxonomy): Eukaryota > Metazoa > Chordata > Actinopteri > Perciformes > Neosebastidae > Maxillicosta > Maxillicosta whitleyi. The sequence continues at coordinate 12,806 of JAPSES010002537.1, forward strand.
ACCCACTGAGGTTTTGTCCAATGGGGTCAAAGCAGATCTGATGGACCTGAGTTTCTCCATAATATGAATAGGTCTTCTTTTATACTGTGAAAAGTCTGGTGTTATCATTACTGCCCCCTACTGTTTTGGAGTGTGAATGGACGTAAATGGTAAATGTTCTGTACTTCTATAGTTCTTTTCTACTCGGTTTGCGGTGTTTTACACAAAGCCTCACATTGACCAGTCAACAGCTGCTAATGTACCATGGAAGGCACTGCCAGACCTACTGGGAGCCAGGGTTTGAACCGCCAACCCTTTGGTCATTGGACACCCACCAAAAAATGAAGCCTTGGATTGGTTTATGGATATTATTTTTTGCCCAAAGGCCTACGACCCATTTTTAGTTCACGACCCACCAGTTGAGAATCGCAGATGTAAAAGATGCAGCAAGAGGAAACCATGTAACAGACATTATGCTTTTTTCAAGTTTTATATTTTTTAGAATAACTACATAAGATATTTGTTGAACATTACATGGACACGGATAAAAGATGATGAAAAACCAAAGTTCTTGTGTTTTATTGTAATATGATATGGATGTTCTCTTTGGTTTCAGCCTCCATTTGTTTCTGAATCCAAGTTGAACAGCTCTGTTGATCAATGTTTCATCACATATGGAGGCTCATCTAATTCTGGTTCAGTATTAATGTGAGTCGGCCCAGTTTCCAATCTGCCATGTTGAATATTTTACATTGAATCTGTCTCTGAGTTTTCACTCGTGCCCCGGCCTGTGACGGTTCAGACCCGTGCTTATGCTGTTGGTTAAAGGCTGTGTTCGGCGCCGTTCTCCACAGAAGCATGTTGTTGTTGTGTTGATGTTGTGTGACGTGTGCCTGTGTGTATTTTTAGCTGGTTCTGTTTCTGTTTTTTTTTTTCTGTTTGAAGCGGCAGATGGCTGCAGCTCACACGCATATATTCAGATACAGAGTAAACAGTTCACCTGCAGCTACAGACCCATCACATGGGTCCGAAGGATCGTCTACGAGTTTTCTCTCTTGGTCGTCGATGGGTTCTACGGTTTGTTCATGTTCAGGATAAAGTGTCTTAAATCAGCTGGTGACCGTTTTTCTTTCATTGAATCTTTGAGTCCAGAACCCCTGAAGCCCAGGGAACAGATGGCTGTGGTTTATGTCCATATCTGAATCTCATATCCAGCTCTAATTTTACACCCGTGTGCATTTCAATCATTTCCTTTACACAACATGGATGGATTGTTTTGTCACTGGTCATACGCTTCATATCGTTAGCCTTATAATTCATACATCAGTTCATCCACTATGTGATCAAAAGTATGTGGACATGATGAGTCCAGGGGTTTGTTTTCTAACAGGGTCTGGGATACAAGACAAGAAGGACTAATGTTAGAATATAGATTATATTATGGGATACATATCCTATTGAATATTAATATTACATTACATTACATTTATCAGATGCTTTTATCCAAAGCGACTTACAATAGAGGACATAAACATAGCATATAACACTGACAGATACAAGGTGAACAGGAAATATACAGAACAATAGGTGCGACTGCAGACTGGGTTAGTATTTTTATTGATTTATTTATTTATTTTTTTTTGGGCGGGGGGGTCTGGGCAGCTCAGACATCAGTGCAGTAAATAGTCTTTAAAGAGGAGAGTCTTTACATGCTTCTTAAAATACTTAATCCTGATGTTTGTGTCTGATCCCCATGAACAGGACATGTGACAGCTGGAGACATGATGTGTCCACACATTTATGTCCATAGAGTTTAGAAACATCAATATTTTTTTTATGGTTTTAATGTAGGGCTGTGTTCTAAATATCCATACAGGGATATATCGTCGGCCTCTTCACGATACACGTATCGATACGGAGGCGGCAGTATCGATATTTCACATCCAACAAATAATTATTTTATCAAGTTTGTGAAACGGCATCTGACTTTGCATGTTTTCA
>JAPSES010002611.1:0-14782 GCA_029822895.1 Maxillicosta whitleyi
TATTTAACTTGTCCCCAAATAAAAATATTAAACAAAAATAAAAAAAAAAAAAAAAAAAAAAAAAATCAAAATATGCTACTTCCCACAATTTGTTTATCATTAATTTTTCCAAAGCACTTGTCTTTTGACGCCAGTGAGCACTATAACGAACACATACATTGACAGAGTTTAGCACAATACATGTTAGGAGGGCAGGTCATTGTTGATTATAGACTTATGAAATATTAATTGTAAGAAAAATGCTGTATTTGTCCAGATTTATCCATTAAACTGTAATGCTGTTTAACTCATTATATGTATATTTAAAAAGTGTAACTCAGTGGTATAGACTGAAATCTTTCACACCATGTCCCATCTCTATTCTATAAATAAAGAGTTTATTTTTGTACCTGGTGGATCTCGGGTTGTGATTGACTGGTTTGCAGAGCAGAAGTGATTCTCATTGGTGCATTCTTGTGTCAGTCAAATAACACGCGGAAGTACTTAAACAGCTTAGTGCGGAGTCTATTGTCCTGTACATGCCGCATGGGCGGTGCAGGGACGGTAATAAGTCTCCACTCGCTCGGGATGTTCGTGTGTGACGTTCGAGTACACTCAGAGAGTCTGAGACTGAAGGGGACAAACGTGTCTCTGCAACTGTTAATACTTCACCATAGACAAGTTTACTGTCAGCGACAACGTGTTTTATCAAGGTAGGCTCATGCAAAATATAAACACTTTCTTTACAGTTTTAAACACTTCTTAAAACTGAGCTGTTTTTTTTTTTTTTTTTTTTAAATCAAACACATTTCACAGTCACAACATTTTTGTCCTGTCCTATATTTCACACACTGAGAGAATGTCCCACATTTTCATTTTAAAGTAAATATATTAGTTTAAGCAGATTTCAGTCCGTTTTTTAAACATATTTATTTTTCTTATACAGCATACAGTAGAAGTATAAAAAATACAATACAATATTAATTCTCATTTTAAAGTAAATATATTAGATTAAGCAGATTTAAGTCAGATTTTTTGTTAACATTTTTTTTTTTTTTTTACTATTATACAACATACAGTAGAAATATAAAACAAATACAATACAACATTAATATAACAACATGAACAGAACCAAAACATAGCAAGGGGACAAAATACACATGCAGAAAAAAATATGCCAGTTTATGCAGAGATCATAAGTGTTACATAGATCAGTGGTTTTGATAACTTTTTTGTTTTTAATAATACTGAATACTTGAAATATAATAAGTAAGCTCAATTTTTAAGATTAAAAAAGGTTTGTGACTGGAGAATTTGGATTTATGAATGAATTACATTGAGGATCTAATATTGATCTGATTTGTTAGGAGGATATGACACAATACCAAACAAGGTTTTTGCATAAGGAAGAGAAAAATCTGAATCAATATTTTGACAAATAAAAAAACAAACATCTTGCCAGGAAACACTTGAGAAAGGACAGGACCAAAACAGATTATATAAATTTTCTTCTCAAAAGGAGCAATCGACACTGATTACGCTGTCATCATTATCGTAAAGGTCAGCAGAGTCAATAAGGTCTAGTGTAAGATGGATGTTGTCGGATATGTGTCTGTGCTTCATAAAGCCACTTTGGGTTTCATCAATAATGTTGACAAAAACATTTTTAATTCTGTTAGCAAAAATTTGGGTCTTGCCTATAGGCTTCAGGATTAGAGTTAACAGTCCTTGAGATAAAATGGGAGGGAGACTTTGTCTATTGATGCTTTCTTGTATACACACCATGGAGAATGGTAACTAGTGGTTCTGCAAGAATAATATAAAATTCAGATGTCAGACCATCAATTTCAGGAGACAGAGTTTTCGGCGGTTAATGGCAGGCGGGACTTCATTTGGAGTGAAGTGGGTATCTCAATAATTTTTTAGATTTATATAAATTTCTATAAAATGCAGTAGAGTAGTTGGCTACTGTTTTGGGGTCATGAGTAATGACATCATTAATATTAAGTTTTTGGATAGAATTGGACTTGCTTACTTCTAGCCATTTTCTTCTTGATCTGATAAAGGCTCCCTTTGCTTTCATTATACGTATCGCATTTAATTTGTTGTGTTGTATTGTTAAATCTTCTAAGTCCCTTTCAGAAAGGTTTTCAGGGGAAATACAGTTATTTTAGAAATCACATTTGTTTCTTAAAGTCTCTTAGATTTAGCTAATAATACCCCAAACTCTAGAATATTTTGATACCTCAGATTTCATAAGTTCCCAATTTCTACTAAAACAATTATCAATTAAGTCCTCATTTCAGAAGCGATTAATTAAAGTTTAGACCTTTTTTTAATTACTGATTCCTTTTTTGGAATAGAGTTATTACATTTCCAATAAGAGCTTCTGAATGTGTGAGAATTGCTGGAACTAAAAGAAACATGTGGCGACACAGCTCTATGGTCTGTTAGTGGAGTTGGTATTATATTAACTGTAAATGTTGTTTTCATCTATACATTCAGAGACTAACCAATAATGTGACATTGATGTGCAAGCCTTATTATTCCATGTATAACAGATGGTATTTGGATTTCTTTCCCCACCATATATCTTTCAAGTGAAATGTTTGCATGAATATAGTTAGCTTATTAGTAGAACAGCTGGTGGTGTTTGGAGGTCATCTATCTAATGAACCATTCACAGCAACATTGAAGTCACCTCCCACAAGGAGTATGGCACTTGCATATTTGATAAATAATGTAAAAAGCTACATTGTAGAACCTCAAATAAAAGGTTGCTTTCAGTTTTTGAGTTATATCCATATGAACTGGTAAGAAGGATAATATTGTCATTAACATTTAGGTTCAATATTACATAGTGGTCATTGGAGTCACTTTGTGAGTGCAAGATAATTCCATCAAAGTTATATTCTAGAAGAACAACCCCAGAAGATCTTTCTGAGCCACATGAGAGCCACGGGTCATTTCCTCATCGAGTTTTCCAAAAATAGACATAATTTACTGCTATATGTGATTCTTGAAAAGTACAAAAAACAAATTTCTGCTGCTTTGCAAATAAGAATAAAGCTTTATATTTAATATGTTCTCTTAAACCCCTGGCATTAAGAGAAAAAAGGGATAAAGACAATATATATACAATATACAACCATTTTCCTCACCAGGTCAGGAGATGATCTGTTAATGAAGCAGATTATCATGTTCTTGGTTTCCTCTGATTGTCCATAAAACGACCCAGTCGATGAACAATGTCAATATGTTCTTTAATCTTTTCCTGCATCTACCCGACAACCTTGCATCAAATGTTGCCACTTTGGTTTGGGTGTTCTCTCTAATCTTCATTGATCCCATGGAGCCTTGAATTCCATCTACGCTGGTATTGTTGTGCTTCGTTGATTGTTGTTTCAATCTCCGACAATCTCAGGACATTACCTTCACAGGTGGATGTCACTTTTTTCATGTCAGCCTTCAAGGTTTCAACTTCAGCAAAGACAAAATCAAAAGATTTTTTAATATTAATTGCTGACTGAGTTACAGTTAATCATGCTTTCCAGGTTATCAGCATGATCATTAATCAAATTGGCGATGTGAGTATGCGTTACCTTTCATCTGTTTTCCATCTGGTTTAACAGTGGTATCAGGGTCGGACTTGGGCAGCAGCGACAGGTCTGGGCTTTGTCTACCTGAGCCAGGTGAGCCAGGTGAGCCAGTGGCAGTGTAGTCATGTGTGGACAGCAGGCTGGTTGTAGTGGTAGCTCAAACATGGATATTGGTGGATTTTAGTGCAGATGCAGTGCCTTTGGGCAAAGCTGTAGTCACATTCACGACAGAGAGGATCTTGCCTTTGTCTTTACGTTTTGTGTTTTCGGTCATCAGACTTATAGATCTCCAAACCTTGAACCCAGTCACAGCAAAATTGTTCAGAACTGTCAAAGCACCTGAGGCTTTTGAATTCCTCCACTGTGTAGTAACTTGTGCTCAAAATTAGATAGTTAACTAACTGCATGTAGGTACAGGGTGGCAGACACACACGCACACACACACACACACACACACACACACACACACACACACACACACACACACACACACACACACACACACACACACAACTAAATGGCTTCCATGGGCAAAATTCAGACAAAGAAAAAAAAAAACAGTACATTTGTCCGTGTTTAATGAGAGTTTGTGTTAACCATTAAAATTAGTGCAGTAAATATATTATCTGCACAAAGGAGTTTTTTCAGGATTTTTTTTTTTTTGTCTCAATATTTTTATGACATGTTTCTTCTATATTATGGCTGTTTCCTGATACAGTCATTCATTCATTTTCAATTAATCTTTTTGAAAGGGTTGCTATTTCATCTACCTACGGGCAAAGGCAGGATGGACCCTGACAAATACATAGTTATTAAAACTTGATAAAACAACAAATCTAATGGTGGCCTAAGAATTTTGAACAGTATTGTGTATTTGACAAACATTATTTTAAAATATAAATCTAACTCTGTTTGTCAGCTCTGGTTGTTATACGTACCAGACCAGACCATATGAACTATTTTGCAAAAGATTGAATGTCTAGTATTGGTTTGACTAAACTACCCAAATAGGACAATGAGGATAAATCTTTGTTTTGTTTTTTCTTTTCTTCGAGAGATGGACTCAGAAAACAATCATTTAATCTATATTACAATTATCCTTCATTTTAATGCATCTCTGACTAGGCAGGGTATCAGTAAACAGGAGTGGCATAGTGCTGTACGACAGGGCGGGGGTATTAGTGAACTCTTACTTTTTCATTTCCTTTTTTTGGATGTGATCACCCAATATGTCCTCTGTAATACCAAACTAATCAAATTCTTTCTCAAGTCACCTTCAGAAATTATTACATAATCACTCAATTACATTTGGGGCTCGCCTTGAAAGAGATGAAAAAAAGGTTGCATTCTGTTTTTACCGATTCCATCTTGCATTATTTTACAAAAGTCTGATGTGATTTTTCATGAGAGATAAACAGCTTTATCTTCTGGACCAGATGGGACCGATGGGGTTGTGGAGGTTTCACAGGAAGTTGCTGCTGGCTGCTTGGCTGTGTTGTTTGCTGGCTGTTCAGGTATACAGCTGTCCAGAAACCTGCAGAAAGTGTTCAGACCCAGAAAATGACCAGTGTGAAGAATGCAAAGGAGGGTGGATACTGCATAATGGCACCTGTGTAGGTACTGAATACAGTCCTATGAGTCATCCACACTCATATGTTTGGAATGATGAGCCCTATTAACAGACTGCTTTTAATGCTCTATTCTCAGACATTGATGAGTGTGGTACTGAGTTGGATAAATGTTCGCCCAGCAGCTTCTGTGTGAATACAGAGGGTTCCTTTAAGTGCAAAGGTCAGTGATTTGTTATAGATGATACAATGTTTTCATTTACTTTAGAAAAAAAAAATACACTATAGACTTAAAAGATATGCAAGATAATATAATTTTCACAGATTCATTGCTTTTTTAACCTCCTAAGACCCAGCTGTAGGTTTTCTGTCCATGTTTGCGGACAAACAACAAAACAACTGTCCACCGCAAAGAACATTCCATAAAGATTTTAAACAATGCATCTGAAAAAACTGTTGTATCATGATATTTTCTATATAGATAATTTTTTTTTTTATTATTTTAAAAGCCAAAACTTGCACTTTCCTGGGTCTCAGGGGGTTAGAAACCCAAAGGTTCTTCACAATATTAAACTACAAAATTTGAAAATCATCATATGTACAGTAAGGTGGATTGAGTGAATGTTTGTATTTTTGCCTGATAAATAGTTAAAACTTTACATGAATTCAAAATAGCAGTGACATATTTCTCCAAAAGCATCCTATTACAGTGTATTTATTGCCATTTACAGCACAGTGTATTTAATACACAGACTCTTTTCTGTTATTTCGATTAAAATTGCAATGCTTAGTAGGTTTTTGGCATCACAGGGCAAAAATCAAAGGCCTTTTAGCATATTGTAATTCAAGGGGTCTGAGAGGAAAGAGGCATTATAGCTCCTTCTGTAGACAGTATTTCCGAGCTGTTGAAAGAATGACACCAGGTTAAATATAGTTGGGTTACAGCTGTCATCACAGATGGTCATCCACTACTTTTTCCCATCAAAAAGTGACTTCTGTGTTCCACAATAGATACCTTTATATTCAGGCCTTTAATTTTAACTCAGAGGAAAGAGATTCAGAAGGAAGGTCTGTATTTGCAAATTCTGGTTGTGTCTTCTTCAGATTTGTACTCATGCAGCTTTGCAAAATAGTTTAAAATAACCTTTGGATTATTTTCTGTTCTGATTACCTCATTTTGTGTCATGTTCACAGGCCTCCATGTTTGTTTCTGTTGTCTTCATGCATACTAATAAACATCCAAGGATGCAAATATTTCAGGGACAACAATGATTTGTAAGACAATATAAATAAGAATAATATGAAACAATAATATACGCCACAGTGCTTATACATCAAACATCGGCCAGCCCTGATCCAAAATATACGGTCATTTACTCTTATACTGTTACTGCATCATTGTGACTGCTGGGGTTTCATGTTTTCTTTTTTCCTTGAGCCTTATTTACAGTATTTACTGTGCAGTGTGTAAATAAAGCTTTCTTTCCTCAGAGTGTGACCCTGCCTGTGTGGGCTGTATGGGCAGCGGACCAGCTCGCTGCAGGAAATGTGCTGATGGTTATAGAGCAACAGGGTCCAAGTGCTTGGGTAGGTACATATCACAGACTGTTTTAAAGAATCCTTCCATTAGCATACATTCATTTTGTGTATGTGATGCCCATCAGTGAGGTTTCTTATATTTACATGTCATACTTCTGCTTTATTTGCTATATTTGCTGCTTTATATTTTTTTCCTACATTTTCAGATATAGATGAATGCAGTGACAGAGTCCTTGCCTGTCACGGTCTGGATGAGATTTGTGTGAACACTGAAGGTTCTTTCCGATGTGACTGTGCAGATGGTTTCATCCGCAAAAATGGTGTTTGTGTGAAGAAGCAGCTTCCTAGTAAGTGATGTGTCACCCTGTCTTGCATACGCAAAGATACCTGTATGAACAAACACTTGAAGTCACTATTCTTATGTTCATTTCTAGGTATTCATGAGAAAGGTCTGTTTGAAGATATTCAGGATGATGAGGTGGTGGTCCTGCAGCAGATGTTTTTGGGGGTGGTCCTTTGTGCTCTGGCCACACTGGCTGCTAAAGGAGACATGGTCTACACGTCTATATTCATGGGAGCATTAGCAGCTGTAGCAGGGTACTGGCTGTCTGACAGAGGAGACCGATTCCTAGATAGCTTCCTAAAGGGACGTTGAAAGTAAATCATGTGGTCGAAACACAAATGAATCAACTACTACTCAGCTAATTCTTGCTTCAATTAAAAATAATTTAAACCATGAGTACATACATACTAGGCCTTAGTATGTTTGGTTGCTATAATGAATCGACTTCATAACGTCTTTGTATAGTTGCTTGAATAACATTTTCAATGTGGTGAATGTTTCTTAATGTGTATACTTTGTATTTTTTATGAATAAACATGAAGTTGTGTTAACGCTCAGTATATGGTATTATTTAGCTTCAGCATGTAACACTGCTATTAAAATTTTCATGCTTCGTTAAAATACTTTGGGGAAAAAAGTGTGTAATTTTCAATGATAAAAGAATGACTTCACATGAATAATCGCATAGACTGAACTACATGGTCTACCTAAATATTTGGTGCAACTTCAGTTGTTGCAGTGAAATTAATATATGCATTAAGCAGTTGTAATTTAATTATGTAAATAAAAAAAAAAAGTTGGGATTTGAACTTGAATAACATGCTTTTTGACTAGTGAGCTGCATAATCCATGGTCTGTTTAACCTTTTCTTGTCTCATTTCCTGCCATTTTTACTGCTCACAAAAGGTGCAAATATGCCAAATGCATGAACTATATGAGTACGTAAATAAGTCCAATTTAATTAACTTTAATAGGGTTTATTTATGCTGAAGTTGCACTAAAATTCATCTGGTTTGTAGGAAAGCACAAACAGAGACAGAAAGAAAGTCACTTTTATTTGATGGATATAAACAAGCTGGCCAACACTCAATAGTAATATTCTGATACAGCACATACAATAGCAAACTGGGGCACTGAGGACAGCCTCCTAGGTTTAAAAAAAGAAAAAACATTACAGAGTATCCATGCGTCATTCAAAACTTTTACTCAGTCTCGCTTTTTTTTTTCTCAAGGGACTTCCTCTGGTAAAGTTTTTTAAATAGATTTTTCTCTGTTGCATCCATAACACACAAACACACCCGTAAATCAAAGTAATTCACACTTACTCGCGCGCGCACACACACACACACACACACACACTGGTATGCACTCACTCACATTCCTCTTTTCTGTATACATTTACACCAGCGACCCCAAAAACATGCTGCACTCTCACAAAACTGCACAGGCTGTCTACTAAGGGGACACAGTAAGTGAGACACACATCACTCTCAAACACAACATCACACCGTCACAATGCACGATGCAGATGCAATTAATGTATGAGGAATGATGCTTCATGGGAAATTAGCTCACGTTCACACAAGTAATCATTCAGCATGCTGGACACTCACATTTAACTTGTTCCTAGATCTTTACTGTACAGCTCAAAACATTTACTTATACAAAGAGTACAGTCTCAAACTGGCATATTAATAAGCTGAAACAATAGAAAAAATAAAGCTCAAACTTAAATACAAAAATGAATTAAAAAAGTTAACACAATATTTGTTCTGTCAAACAAAAATGCTTCTGGCATTGGTCACAGTGATTTGTTTAATCCAGAGTTTTCAGCAACATACAATAAAAGAAAAGAAAAAAAAAAACCTGTGTACAACAATAAAGTGAATGTATGTCAGGCTTTTTAAATGTTTTCTTCAAAGGCCTAAGAAAATTACTGGTGAATCTGCAGGCCTTTCACCTTAAGTTTCCATCTTTCTACATGGCTGCTTCTAGGCACAGATGTAGACTGAACTTCTTGACCTTTTCTTGCACAGAGTGGGATATAAGTCATTCACAACTAGGATTAGTCTTTAGTCTGAGCCCAGGAAACCAGCCCCAGTCTCTAAGCCTCTGTGAGAAATGCTCTGCATAGAGAACAGGAGATAATCCTTACATCATCACTTTCAGTTGGCACGTTATGTAAAAATCAGCATGCATGGGCACAATTGAAATGTTCCATGTTGTCTACCACATAAATCATATATGCTGTTTCATGGTAGGAGAACCCCCTACTTCAAGTATTCAGTAGATAAGGACCTGAAAATGGAGGATTCGCACTCCGGCCCCCTGATGGTGAAGTGAGAGGATTTTTGCTCCTCTGTCTGTTTGCATTGTCTTCCCTTTTTATTTATTTATTTATTTTTACCCAAATCAGTACCTTTCTCCTTGACATTGTAAACACAAACACCAACATTTCACACAATCTGGTGATTCTTTGTCAGCGACACGGGTGATAAGGTTCATATGGGAAGTAGATGATGCGTGGATCACCTCTGTTTATGGAAGATGGAAGGACATTTATATACAACAATCAACACTTGGCCATTTAAGGGAGACACACGTGGACTGAGGGACAGGAAGTGGGCTTGTAACAGTCTAATTCATTTCCACTAAACTGTAACAATGTGTGTTGGTTTTTCTAGTTAGTCAGCTGTCACAGTCACATACGTCACCACTTCTGTTTACAAGACGACAAATACAACAAACACACAAAAGAAATGCAATCCCGACAGAGTCACTCAAACCTCCACTTGGATGTTAATAGTGATAGTCCTCACTCACAAGTGCAAGTTTCTGACTGCTGTGTGCAGCAGACATAATCTCATTGCTACTTATGTGAGCTGCAATAAGTTTTTTTTTTCTAAGTTGCTACCACAGGTCAAGTGGTCTTCAACTGAGTGTCAACAAATATCTTCACATTAAGAAAGGAATGTAATAATCTTATCTTTTCTAGTTTTCTAGATAGATTTGGATACACTTCTCTTTTTGCAATAAACTTCTCTTAAGCTCTTTTTCTATTGGGCTGTCCTGTATTTTCAGACAGGGAATGTTACTTGCTGCTGAGGGGTTTTCTTACAATGTACAAATCAGAGGAAAATCCCATCACTCAACACTCTAAATAAGACATCTTTCTGACCTCCAGCCAGTTAGAAAAATAACCATGAAGAACAAACATATATTATCTTGTCAGTTTGAAACAGTTTTCTGACCACGTATAGACACACTCTATAGATTTCTCTCTATATGTATAATATATGCATATCTATTATATTATGTGTACAGTTTTTACGAGGCACAGGCCACCTTGTTCAGAAGGAGAAAACAAGTCACTATGTTAAGGGAGGTCACACATGACTACTGCTGGAAAAGGAGAATTACGAGGGAGATAGTCTGGAGGGAAAAGGGAACAGGAGCATACTGTAGGTTAGAGATTTAGGTGTCAATGGTACAAATAGACCTGCAGGGAAACATCTACTGAACATCACCTTTCCTTATAGTCTATAATGGTATTTATAGTAGCAATATTTGCAGAGGTTAATCACCTCTGTGTGGGTCTTAAAGTGGTCATGGCACACAAAGCCTCCATTGTCACATTGTATGTACAAAGCAGTCTTTTACAGTTGTTTATTAAGCCCACGGTGGGATCAAGTCCCTCCACTGTAAAAGGACTAAAAGATGCTCTTGACCAAGTCTTCTGACACCATTTAGTTTGAGCACCAGCAGAAGCACCATTAGTAAAAATTCCTGCAACACGGAGGAGGTGCATAGGTGCATAGTCTCATTAACTCAAAGTAATCTGGCTGATGAATGTTTTCTGACCACTCTCCAGACCTATCCAATTTAATGGTTGATTCTATTTTGATAAATTTAAGGAAAAAATGGGAAATAAAAATGCATTTACTCTATGTTAACATCTGCATAGATTGATTTTTTTTTGACTACTTCTGATTTAAATGAGGTAACATGAAGAGAAACATTGATAGCAGCCACAGCTCGAGGCTCGAACAAGCCCAAGAACAGGAGACCCTGCTCATGCAGCCAAGGAAAACCTGGATGCTGCAGGTAAGATTAAAGGCGTACAGTCAGTCAGCTCATAACTCTTCCTTTTGCTATCAAACATGACAACAGAAAAACCTAAAATCACCCAAAACATGGTGTATGTGGAGCATGCTAGTGAAAGGGGCACTACATTTCTTTTGGGAAGGATAAACATGAGCTTCTTCAGAAAGGGATGGTGTGAGCAACAGTAAAAAAAAAAGAGGTCAGTGTGTCAGAAATGGTACACATGGGAACATAATTTAGCAATTAAAGCAACAGAAGAGACTCTGCACGCTAATGATAGCCAGGTAGACGGGCCAGATGCCACCAGGTGAGTCAGCAGGGCAGTGAGGAAAGAGAAACCATGACAGAGTCAGAGCCAGAGGAGTCAGTCAGGCAGGTGAAACAGACAGCAAGACAACCATGATCTTGAATAAAGAAACGACACCATTGATAAAGAAAAACAGTAGGCTGGCAGGGTGGAGACAGTCATGAGATCTTTGCTGGGGAGATTTAAGAGGGCGGTGTTGGTTTGAAGAGGTGCAGACGGGAGCGCTCAGCATGTGATAGCCACGTGAGGAGACCTTTGTGGCGAAGAGATGCAGGATGTTGACCACACGCCTCTTTTTTTTTCGAAACAACAGTCTGACACAGAGCACATCTGTTTGTTCATCAGTATCCACATCCGTCTCTTTCTGCAGATTCAGTCCAAGAAGTGTGATCCTGTACAGAGTTGGAGGTGGAGGATGTCTGTTTCTGGTCACACAAAGAAGAGATCTCAGGTCACCTTTAGCAAAAAGAATATCGCAGTGTTAGCTGAAGTTTGAGCACAACCTGGAAACATACAGTAAAATATGCCCTTATAATAAATATTTTACCTGCTCAGCGGTCAGTCTCCCTGCATGACCTGCACACCTGAGTACCCCCTCCTCATTCCCACAAAAAAAAAATATATATATAAAAATAAAAAAAATTTAAAAAAAATTTAAAAAAGAAAGATTCCACTGCTGAGTTTTGATTAAGTGGAGGTAATAAATGTTTGGTTGGGTAGTGTTTCAACATCATGGAATGGCTGTGCTCCTCCAGTAGTGACTGAATCATCTGCATCAGAGTGAAATAGAAAGAAATACATCAGCACCAAAATCGTACTTTTTAAAATAGCAAAGGATATTAAGGGTGGTAAAGGTTTTAAATACATCTTACCCCTCAAAACAACATTAGAGCTTTGGTTGTCACAGCAAGGATTACGCCCAAATGCCCTCCTCATCATCCTGTTGGCAGCGAAGTTACACACCAGCAGCAGGGACACACATGGAAGTCAGAAAGAGGGGAACAACTGTAGTAACTGCTGATCAAATGACACGACTGGCAGAAAAATAAGTGCCTTAAAAAGAAAAAGGAAGCTTCAAGAGAAAGTATTAACGGATGAAATTACACACTAGTTTAATGATGCAAGTGCAAAGTTGGTACATTAATCTTTTAAGCTGTGTTGGATTTGACTTAACTTGGCATTTTTTTTTTTTACTTTGTACCTAAACATAATAGAGTTGTACTGTATGTTGTGAAATTTATTTACCATTAGAAATTAGTCAAAAGTATCCATTATTTGCAACTTAAATCAAACTCCATGATATATTTTTAATAAATCACTTGTAAATTTCAAAGAAAAAAAAATAAAAAATATATTTGTACTATTCACATGTTTTCAGCACAAATGAATATTATATGCAATTGAGACTTATTTTATTTTAGGTTATTTATTCTTGGTGATGGTATTAGTAATTTTTTAAAAATTATATAGATGTATGTACAATATGTATATATATCTGTTTAATAACGGCATGAGTGTTTGTATTGGGGTGGGTGGGGAATTAATGAGGGAATTTAGAATTGTACTATTCATCATTTACTGTTAAGACTCCTTTGAAATCAATAAAAATACTTAATAATAATTTAAAAAAAACTATTCACATGTTTTTGTTTTTAATATTCACACGTGTGTCTGTGTTTATGTAAAATTCATGATCAAAGTCAGAGTTGTATTGGAAGTCAGTCACAGGAGAAACTAAAGAGAAACCTAGAGGGAAACTTTATTACAATTAATTAACCCATACCCAAATAAATAAAGGTTTTTCTTTTTTTTTTTTTTCCAACCTCCAACCATATTTTGTGCATATATTAATACAAATGTGCTCTCTCTTATGATATAACCGTTTTTATGATACAACTTGTCATAGATGAGCAATATGCATTTGAAATATAGGTGTGATTTTGAGAAAGTTTAATTTCTTTATATTTTTATATATATAAGGACATTAGTGCTATAGAATGAGAAATAAACATTGAAATTTTAAATATCTGATCAGTACACCAAAATTGCTGTGAAGCATGAATTGAGTTTTCAGCTATTATTTCACAAATCTTCAACTTTTGATCACATTTTACATAAGTTAAAGACATGAAATATTTTAGAACTAATGCCACACAGCTATCAGGAACGGTAAACTAAAATTAACTTCACATGTTTTTACAGTAAAAATCTACACCTCATTCCATTTTCAAAGTCCCAATATCTTAAAAATGAACGAAGAAATGAGGCCTTAGTTATTTAGGGTGTTAAATACAACTAATGACAATATTTTCTGAAAGCATGACAGAATTCTGTAATTGACAAATACAAAGATTTTCTGGAATTTGGTGAATTTATCCAGCTACATATTGTTATCTTGTCATGTAATTATTGTGTCTACACTCTACTGCCCAACACATTATTGATAAGGGGGGGGGGGGGGCTGGAGCCTATCCCAGCAACTATGGGCGGAAGGATGGGATGAGCCGCCAGTTCATCACAGTTATTGATAAGATGTTATACTATAATTCTGACACCATTTTGAACAGAAAGCTTATAGTTCATTGCCATAAGTTCAGCCTAGTTCCTCTACATGGATGTTAACGATTCACCTGAACACACATGCAAACCTTAGTGAGTGAAAAAAAAACATATTAAATAACACATTATATAATATTAACATATTATATGTAAAATGAGCTCAGACCTGAACAGAACAGAGTGTTTAATGCAAGACACAGATGAAGCAGAAGACTTACCTGGTCTGGGGAGGGGCGGTGACCAGCATGTGGAGGTCCTCGAGCCGGCCCTCCACGATGGTGTGGGGATGGGTGACGTGGGTGCTGGCCGTGGTGTGGGTGTTGTGGGTGTTGAGGGTGTTGAGGATGTTGTGGGTGTTGAGGGTGCTGAGGATGCGGATGCTGAGGGTGGGGGCCTTGTTGGGGAGGACCGTGTGGGTGTTGAGGGTGGGGGTGCTGCGGCGGGGGATGTCCATGTGGGTGCTGCGGGGGATGCTGGGGGTGCTGTTGATGTGGGTGTTGGGGCTGTGGAGGCCGTGGATGTTGCTGATGCTGGAGCGGTGGTTGGGGGTGCTGAGAATGCTGCTGGGGGTGCTGTTGGTGAGGAGGGTGGGGGTACTGTGCTTGTGGCTGCTGAGGGTGTGGGTGTGGTGGGGGCGCTTGCGGATGCTGAGGGTGCTGTGGGTGCTGTGGGTGTTGTGGGTGTTGCGGGTGTTGTGGGTGTGGGTCGTGTGAATACTGAGGTTGCTGTGTGTGGGGCGGGTGGGGGTCCTGGGGGTGGGGCTGAGGCTGGGGGTGGGGGGGCT
>JAPSES010002630.1:0-14781 GCA_029822895.1 Maxillicosta whitleyi
TTCATTCAATATATTCAGACTTTCATTCAATATATTCAGACTTTCATTCAATATATTCAGACATCATTCAATATATTTAGACTTTCATTCAATATATTCAGACTTTTTTTATTATATATATGTATAATTTCCTAAACGGCATGCCAAACATATGCACATTTGAATCTAAACACCATTATTATGGGCATTTCAAATCTTAGAATCACATATTTTACATGTATGATGTAAGTATGTGATAATACACTAATATTTCATTGGATCACCATTAGCTTTGATTACGGGACACATTCACCAGGGTGTTGTTTTCACAATCTTACGCAATATCGCAACATTTATCACCATTATTTTTTGGCCACATAATATTTGTGATCCTACATGTGACCAACTGAAGCAAACCCAGACCATAACACCGCCCACACAGGCTCGTACTGTCGGCACAAGGCTTCATCTGCCTCTTTTCTCACACTGACGCGTCTGTCACTCTCAAGCAGGGTCAGTCTGGACTCATCAGATCACATGACCTTTTTTCCTTTCAAACAGTCCACTCTCAATGTTCTCTAACAAATCATTATCTGATGGTTGTTTGAGAAAGTTTAAGAAATGAGAACCTATTCAATGTTAAACAATGTGTTGGAGCTGAAACACATTCATCACTGCAGTAATTATCCCCTTATTAGTATCAGAAAATATATGTTTATCTCTGCAAAAATGTGGTGTATGGACATCTAGTGAGTGACTAAAGGGTTCGAGTCCTTCATCAGATACATGGGATGATCTGATTCAGGCTCAAAATATTGCACTTAATGCATTAACTACGCTATCTGCTCCATTTGTTGCAGTTCCCATGTGAATTTTTCTCAGTGTCTAAGCTTTCGTGATTTATTATCATTTATTATAATACTATCCTCTGTATTTTGCTTCTTTTTTTTTTTTTTTTAAAGAAAATCAGGTATTTTCTTATATTTAACCTACTGATTATGTAGCTGTTCACAAAAGCAGGGAAAGTTAAATTATAAAGTTGATTATCATAATATCAGAAACAGAGAAAAATGAAGAAAACGTGACTTTTTTAATAAAACGTGTCATTATTTGAACATAAACTCAGTGTTTCCATCCACTGTCATTGAACCAACTCCATGGGTTTTACTGGTGAATCAATGTTGTAGAAGATGATGGTGTTTCCATGGTAACTACAGAGCCTCTGAACATCCAAATAGGTCATATCTGATGACCATGAAAAGACAATAAACTGTACTTTTCACCAACTATTTACATGGATTGATAGGATTAGTGGATCAGAAGTTATTAAACATTTCAGATCAGTAGATGCGTTTGGTCACCAGTGGAGTTTGGGTCTTTATGGGTAAATTAAAAGATTTATTTTTTTTTTTTTATGAGGGACTCTTCATGCATGGGGGAGGGTTTGTTTGGACTCAGCTCCTGACAAGAGTTCTTCCACATTAATTACTTGTATTGATTGAAGTTTGTGCTAAAAAAAAAAAAAAAACACCACTTTAAGCATCACTAGAGTTGCAGTATTGATGTTTTGGGCATTTGTCCTTTGGTGTCTTTTAATATAAAAAGCACATGCACTCTGGTAAATATGTGGCTGCTGAATGCTGTATTGACATCACATCACAGGATACTTGGTTATCCCCACCAGCATATTAAGCATAAGCCTTAAAGGTCTTAAAGTAAGTTTGTTTTTTATTTGTTTGTTTACAGTGCTGGAGGAATAAACAGGTGTACTAAGGGTTTCTTCAGTGTGAGAGCTCAACATTTTGACTTTGAAACGGCAGGTGAGCGCAGTGGTTTCCTCTTGGCGTGGAACATCCTGTCACATACCCGAGAGCTGCTTCCTCCTCAGAAAAACATCAATATTTACCAGAATACACTGAGGCCTGTAAATCTAAAAGCCCCAAAACCCGTCAGTGTGTTTTTCTGTTCTAGTGCCAGTTGTCGTGTATGTGTGTGTGTATGTGTGTGTGTGTGTGTGTGTGTGTGTGTGTATCCCTACAGTGCCAGCTGTACCTCATCTTTATTTATGATTTTTTTTTTCTCTCTAAAAAATTCTTTTTCAGTGAGACTTCACCACAGAGAACACATTTTGACAGCCGACTCTTTGCATTCCTGCTGCTGGACTGTAGCTGGACTCCAAAGTAAAGTTTACATTCCTGGGCTGTTGTGAGGAATGCTGCCCTCTGGGGTCCTGCACATGAGTGGAGGATTACAAGTCAGGGACCACAGATGGAGGGAGGGATGCTCAGATAGAGACATGCGTTAAGCTGTCAACATCATACAGTAGATTTAATCAACACATGGTGTAGAGCAGAGGTGTCAAACTTATTTTAGTTCAGGGGCCACATTCAGCCCAATATGATCTCAAGTAAAAATAATAATGGAAAAAGTCAAATTACACTATGAAAATGTTTACATCTACAGTCTATCCCATACAAATGTGAATAACATGCACAACCTGAAGTTTCTTAAGAAAAATAAATGGAGTTTTAGCAATATTATGTCTCAATTTGTCATTTACACATGTTCATTAGAATGTAGAGATCACAGCGGATCTACAAATACACAAAACATTTAGTAATAGGCAGAATATTTATAAAATTGCCTATGACTTTATACTAAATTTTACACTTAAATTATATGCTTCTCAGAACTTTTATTTCTACCTGCCTTTTCTTTTGCACTAGTGTGATGTATGTTACTGCTGTCAATTAAGTCTTATCTTATCTTATCTTATCTTAAGGCATTTCATGTTGTTCATATTTGTTCTGGTTATTCACATTTTTTGTGAAAGAATAAACTGCAAATGTAAACATTTTCATTTCATTTGACTTGTATGACACTAAAACAAAGACAAAAAATGAGAGTTGTCATTATTTAATAGGTTATTGTGGTAGTATTTTACTCCTCGGATCCATTTGAGAGCTGAACTAAAATTATTTTGACACCCTTGATAACAGGCAGAATATTGCTGCACATTTCATGGTTGTTTACATTATTCATTATTAAAATTTTCTTCCTGTAATTTTACTATTTTCACACAAAAACAAAAGCGAAACTTTGAAGTTGTCATTATTTATATATTAATATGATAGTATTTTAGTGGTTCAACCCACCTCACACCTCAGTGTAACTTTTGCATTTAATAAATTCATCCCAGGGGCCAGATCGGATTCTTTGGCAGACCAGTTTTGGCCCACGGGTCGTATGTTTAATACTCTTGGTGTAGAGGAAAATGCATATGATACTGATATAGATTTTTATTTTCTGAGTGATTATCTCGTATTGCTTGGTCACTGGTAATATTGATTCTGGATCACATACAAGACTACAAAACATGAAATAGATCTTGGACCGGAGGCGACTTCTAAGCTTTAGTCGGGGACAAAAATAGCAAGACATGAAGAGGAGAGGATGGTTAAAAATAGGATTCAGTTGTGATGAAGACAAGATTTTGTACTACTAGACTAAAGCCATTACTGTTCCATCTGATGATAATCATTAGTAGCTGCTCTGCATCCTGGAGACAACAGGCTTTTACTGTCTAAGTCAATATACATTTTTGTGATGGCTAAAAGGGCATGAAACCGAACAAGCTCAGCGAAGGTCAGTCTGGACTTTGACTGAAGTTAATTAACACAGATTGGAGCTAAAGGAGGGATTATTGACTGCTTTGATGAAGGACTAATGGGGTTCGATTCCATTTTCTTTTATTCCATTAGTATCACAAAATACATATTGTAAATTTAATGACAAATTTACCCTTTGAGTGTTTTGTTTAATGGGCAAATACTGGATTGATATTCTCCTGGTGAGTCAAAAAGAGTGGAGAACTAACTGTCATGAATGCAGATGTGTGTCTGTACAGGTGAAGCGTTCAGTGAAACATTATGTCTCATCAACTTCTGTCTGTGAGTGAAGTTGAGCAGGTCCATTTCATTCTGGTTTTTGAAGAGGATTGCATCAATGTTGAAAGAGGGTTCATTTTTGGGGCACCAATGGCAGCAGCTTCAGTCACTGCTGCTCAACTGGTGAGTGAATAAAACAGTGACATCTGCCTTTAGATCTATCAGCAGCCGACACATGAAATATTTCTATGTTGAAGAGATTGATCTCTTGCAGAATGATGATGTAATTCCAATGTCAAGCCATTCATAGTCACAGCATCTCAACTCCAATGGACACCAATGATTGTGGACTGACATGTTGGACAGCACTGTCAACATCTATCATCAAAACATCTGATAAGAGAATATCATTAGTTAGAAACTCCTCAGACTTGAAGATTCAATGTCATGGTGGCACAACATATTACTAAGATTATTTAGACAGTTTTTTTTTTCCTTTAATTTGTCACAGGTCTGTATTACAGTGTTATGTGAAAGTACATTATGATAAAGTGCATAATCCAGCACTGCCCCCTGCTGGCAGCCATTATTTTAGTTTAATCTGATTAATTAATAAGCATTTTGTCGAACTTCCACATTATGATTTAGTTTATTAGTTTATTTATTTCAAATGGTGTAAGTTGTGGATAAAGGAGCCTTAAAGGTCCAGGACTCCAAAATGACTATTTATTCAATTAAACATGTTCAGCGTACTGTTTTTAAGAATGCTATGATACTACCAGTGTAATGATGGATTTTGTTTAGTTCCCAAACAGATCTCAGTTTCTGCTGTTTTATACTGTCTGCGGATAAAGCAGTAACATGTTTGCTCATGGCTTATGTTTCTGGATCACATCCAATCAGTACTGATTTTCTCTAGGGAAAACAAGCAAAAAAAGAAAAGTTTTCTTGGGTGAAAGGAATATATTATATTTAAACAAGCAACCTTCTGTTTATTAACTAACAGAAAGTTGTTTGATTTCTATTGCTACATGTCACAAGGAAAAGAAATTTCATCACTACTAGTTATTTTTGGTGGAAAAATGAAGAATGAGAAGGAACAAGAGAAAAAAAAAGAAATGAATGAGAAGAAAGAATGGTAGAGAAACCAGAAGGGTAAGAGCCAAAGAGGAACAGACCAGGAAGGAAGTGAAGATGATGTGAATGTGGAAGATGAAAATGAGGAAGATTTGGTTTGTGACAACTTCCTCCATCAGTATCCGCGCGCACTGGTCTGAAGGGCTTGTGCGCGTGCCAGTGTACAAGTACAGATATAAGTGTGCACTAACACAGCAAAAAGTCCAAACATTCCTTTTCTTTTTTTGGCTAATTTATTAAACACGACTGTAGGAAATAAAATTAAAAAAAAACTGTTTTATCCCGTAAACAATGAACAATAATGAGTTTGACAATATTCTCACCTGGGGAGTCAAATGGCTTCTGCAGCGCGCGCAGCTGCACTGATGAACCCACCTGGTTCTATGGACCTGAACAGACACTGACACCTACTGGCACAAACATGTACAACACCCAAAATGACATGACTGAAAATTAACAAACTGGCTCCTGCACAAAAGAAAACACAAAGTCTTTTCTTCCAGCAGGATGTGGAACTTTTCTGATAACACACACAGTGACAGCGACTACTTTAATTTGGGGTTTATGCACAGTGAAATACTGAGCTGATTATCCTCCCATCAACACATTATCATTAGTCTAAGGACTTTGAAGTGAGTTTGCAGATGTTTGGGTTTGTTTGGAGTAAAGGGCCTCTTTAGTGGAGGAGAAACTGACAAAGTGGTCAGCTGCAGGACTATTGATGATTAAATGTTGATATTTTCCCACCTGTTTTAAATTGCATCTTTCATATAATACTATAGCTTTATTCTCATAACTCTCTTTGCGTTTGAATTTATTCTAATAAAATTATAGGTTTTATTTTGATATTTTAGTGATAAGTTTTTTATTTTATTATGTCATCCTAAAACAAGTTGTAAAAATTTGTGGAATAAGCTTAGTTAAAAAATTACACTTACATTTATGTACATTTACAAAGGGTCAGAATGAGATTCTTCAGTATATACATATAAGACACTCAGTACATCTGAAATATGTAGCATCCTGTGTTGTCATGGTGATGAGATTGGCCCATATAAAAGCAGAGGTCAGAACTTTAGTCAACATTCCACACCTGATATAGCAGTTGTCTATAAGTAGATAAACACTCAGAGATCATCATTGGAATAAAAGTAATTTTTTCTTAAGAAACCACACCTAAACTTAATAAAAATGACTACCACTGGGTTCGCTGGAAAGGTTCGCTATCTGACAATTGTTCAATATGTAATGAATGGAATATAAGCTAAAGATGCAGTGCATTTATTTGTCATGTCACATCAAAAGTAACTAAGTGGTGTGTGTTTTGTTGGAGCATTTAAGTTAAAAAAAAAAAAAAAGTTTTAGATGAAAAGATGTTAATATAATGTAATGAGTAATGGCATCAATTTCTGAAATGTAAGGAGTAGAAAGTACAGATAACTGCCACAAAATGTAGTGAAGGAGAAGTAAAAGTATGCATTATTATTTTTACTTAGGTATAAATGAAAAAATATATATACACATACTTAAATACAGTAATAAAGTAAAAATACTTTGTTACATTCCACCACTGGTAAACAGTCTATGAAGCATGTAGATGTGACAAACTGGCATGTTTGAGTTCAGAAGGTCAATGTTTCAGGGGCTTAAGTTTCAGTCAGTGTGATCAGTACTGTAGCAATAACTCTGAACAGTTAAAGTAGATTCCATCCTTACTGTCAAACTGGAAAATAACTAATACAACAAGAAAAGTACAAGGATTTTATCCCTGAAATGTTCATATGTGGACACTTTAATGACTCAGACGACCAGTGAGCTCAGTGTTTACCCAGATTAAATATTTCTTTGCTCTCTCTGTCTCACAGAAGACTGACTTCCACAGCTGGTCTCTGCTGTGAGTCCAAGTCCTGTCATTATTTGTTATTTTCCACACCTTGCATAAAAAAAAAATTTAAAAAAAACCTGCATCTGCGCAGATAGTTGTGACCGGTGTGAGACACATTTAACCAGTGTGCTGTCAAATGAGAATGACGCCCATCAACACGTTCAGTTGGACTCCTGTCTCCTGGGGTTTGGACTGGAGTGCAGTATTTCCTAAAACGAGGCAGTGAAATAAGTGTAAAGGAAAATGACATTTAAAGTGAAAAACAACCCTAATGGTTCTTTACATCTCAGTCCACCTTAAACTAACCATCCCTGACTTTTGCTGCAATAACTTTGCACCTGGTCACACTTTCCTCCTCCTGCTCAGCTGTGATGTTCCTGCCCAGGAGGAAAATCCTGCTCAGCTCTTCACAGTAACATGCTACTTCTGTCTGCAAACTGCCCCCAAATATTCCCTGTCCTACTGACGCCCAGTTCAACCTCTGCCTGAGTGATGTATTTACAACAGTATGTCCAAATCCTCCACAACTCTGGCTCTGCCACGGAAAGTTTAGCTTTCTGCGTCACAGCAGTCTGTTACTTCCACCTCCTGATCCAACTCCAACACTGTCTGCTCTGACATGTACAAGCTAACTCCTGTCTGCTTCCTGATCTCATGGCTGCCTCAGACCAGTTTTCCCAGTCTGTGTGGTAAACAAGGCCATGATGTATGTCTTCATCACCATTTTTTTTTTTTTTTTTAAGAATTTCTTTTATTTGTCCATATATTTATACTACTGATTGTAGTAAATTACATGTTTGTATTAAACTAAGATTGAAATAAACTCAGATGCATGTTTACCTTTAGCTATGATAATGTGTTACCTATATGGAATATAAAATACAATGCTGTTACTTATTATAATGTGTTACCTATATAGTATGAATATAAAATGCAATGCTGTTACTTATTATAATGTGCTACCTATATAGTATGGAATATAAAATACAATGCTGTTACTTATAATGTGCTACCTATATAGTATGGAATATAAAATACAATGCTGTTACTTATTATAATGTGTTACCTATATAGTATGGAACATAAAATACAATGCTATTACTTATCATAATGTGCTACCTATATAGTATGGAATATAAAATACAAAGCTGTTACTTACTATAATGTGTTACCTATATAGTATGGAACATAAAATACAATGCTGTTACTCAGAAACAGCCTGATATGCTCTTGCCAGCATTATGATAAAATGTTAGCACAATGTTAGTTTAGCCGGTGCAGTATTTTCTTTGGCTACAAAAATAAGACAAATAAGTATGCATTAAGTCACTTCTAAAGGTGTTACTGAACCCTGTTGACCTGGACGAGAGGAAGAGGAAAAAGGCAGAGATTTGCAGTACTGTGTAAAAGTCCCAAGTCAACAACAGGTTCACTGTTCTAGTAAAGTTCTACACATGTCTACACATAAACATATAATACAACCTGGATATATGTGAAGTATAAACAGCAGTTAAAACAAGTTCCATTCAACATGTTTAACCCTTTTACTCAAACAATATGAGATTTACTGTATTAATTGCTGATGTTTTATACCAGGTTTCATTCAAAACACGTCAGATGTTTCTGTTTGTGCCGCTTCCTGTCATAGGGTCAGAGGTCATACTAAACCACAGATGTCAAACATGAGGCCCGGGTAAATCCAGCCTGGAAAAAACGTCTAATCCAGCCCGTGGGATGAATTTGTGAAATGCAAAACTTAAAATGAAGATATGAACAATCAATGGTGTGAAAATTATTTTAATTCAGACCAATATGATCTTAAGTGGGTCAGACCAGTAGAATACTATTATAATAGCCTATAAATATTAACAATTTCCAATTTTATCTTGACTTTATTGTAAAAAAGTAAAATTAAATGAAAATGTTTACATTAACAAACTATCCTTTTACAAAAAATGTGAATAACCTGAACAAATATGAACAACCTGAAATGTCTTAAGAGGAGTTTATGCAATTTTACCAATATTCTGACCATTATTAAATATTGTATGCATCTGTAATAGATGTAATGCACATGTGTAAATTATAAATTGATAAACTGAGCCAGAATATTGTTAAAATTAATAAATTTCAAGTTCATATTATGGAAAGGAAATTTTGCAGGTGTAAATATTACCATAATAATTTTACTTTTTTCACTTATTATTATATTGTTATTATTTTACTGGTCTGACCCACTTGAGGTCATGTTAGAGGGAAACATGGCCCCTGAAATAAAATGAGTTTGACCCCCCTGCAGCAAATAGTGACTTGTACATAATCTTTATATTATGTTGTTACATCTGAGGTAAAGAGAATGAGGAATATATGTATGCATATTCCAATCCTGCAAAAACAAACCTCATGGTGACTTTTGCACAGTACTGTGTTTAACTTTTATATGATAAGTTTAATATGTTTTTATATATAAAGACAAAAAACAATCAAGTCAAAAAAGTTTTGATTCAGTGACTTGAAATGTAAAATGTCTAACTGTTACTGAACTTTAACCTTTAGAACCCATTTAGTTCCGTTTTTTTGTGCATTTTTAAGGCTGCGTACATATTTCCTATATTATCTTGTATTTGAAGAAAAGATATACGATTTGTCTCATTCTACACCTTTGGATAAGTACAGGTCCACTATAAAAACTGTAATAACTGGTTGTGTTAGCCACATTTTAAGACCTTTGTATTGAAAAAAATTAACTTTAATTGCAAATGTAAAAAAATCTAATAGTTAGTGTTATTATATCCTTTCGTGTTGAGGTCAGGTGATTTATTCAGCACATTTTAGGCAGCACATGACACTTGAAAAATGAAAAACCATCATAAATTTATTTGTAGGTCAAACAGCAGTGGGGAAACAGTCAACAGTTTGTTCTCGTGGTTTTTTGGTGAACTGAGTTTTGGATTCTCCATGTGAGGAGGTAATGACATGATAACATTCACAAACAAACCATCATTTGATTTTCTGTCATTACTTCCTAGATAATAAAGGCCAGCCCCACAGGATCCTCATCCAGTTGCTTTTAGTTAAGATGATTAGACTTCAGGCCATAATGTCATAAAGCCACTGAGGGCTTTTGACGGCATCGACCTTTAAATGGGGTCATAAACAAACATAAAACAAGTGTATGTGATGGCTTCCTTTAACTTCACAATTTGACCCTTTCCTGGTATATTTACATGTTATAATCTTTGCATATATAATCAGTTTTGATCCTTTATTTGCATGCAAACTAATAAGAAAATCCACTTCCTTACTCTACAACAGAATCTCTTGGTGATTACCTGAAATGACGGGCTGGTACTGGAGTGCAACAGCCGTTTTTAAGACTATTATACACCGATCAGCCATAACATTAGAACCACTGACAGGACAAGTGGAACTAATATAGATTATTTTATTATGTCACCTTTCACTGAGTTGGATATATTCTGCAAAATGTGAATATTTAATCCTCAAAGCTGATGTGATGGTCGAGGGGTGACTTTTGCTTACGATTGGGTCAGAGCATCTCCAAAACTACAGGTCTGGTCAGGTGTTCGGGGTCTGCAGTGGTTAACACCGACCAAAAGTCGACTCAGGAACGACATCGCAATCTGAGGACAACAGCATCCAGATATCGTAGCACACATTCAGAGCTCTGGTGGTGTCTAGGCTTCGGATCAGAGCTGTTTTAGTAGAAAAAGGGGGTCTTAACTAAATAATATTGGATGGTTGGTAATAATGTTACGTTCCCATAGTAGATGAGATCCAGTTGTTCTTTAGATACTTTTGGTAGGTAGTAACCACTTTATAATGGAAATGCTCAACAAGATCTGGAGATGCTCTAAACCAGTGGTTTGGACATCACTTCATTTTTCTATATTCTTGCTCATTTTGTTCTTTTTACATTAACTTTCAAGGGCTAAATGTTCACTTGCCGACTAATACATCCCACCCACTGACAGGTCAATTAATACCACTTTACCTCTGGGTGGTCATAATGTTATGGGCAATCAAAGTATGCAGTAACTCTTCATTTATTAAAAGTACACTGCCCCGCTAAAAAAAAAAAAAAGTCCCACATGCAATATTTGACGTCACCACCTTTGGTTCTGATTCAGATGTGACATGTGTGGAAGATGTGACAGTGAATGTGTCCTGGAATAAAAAGATGATGCAGTTAAATATTACATGTGTACCTTTTTTTTTGGCCGGGCAGCATGTATAACATTCATATTTAATATTGAATTTACTATTCAATTACCTACAACTTTAAGTACAAATAATACATAGAAAACCAAGACTGTCATTCAAATACCTATATTAGAATAAGAAAACACATGACTAGATTGTACTCATTTTTGTTTCCTAACAGTATATACTCTATAGTGCACTTGTCTAACCATTTGGCTGAGAAACCATTAGCATGTCGGCTTTTCAAATCTAAATAATAATGGCAGCTTATATAAAAGGTAATCAGCACCTACCTGCCTACATCAATTTGCTTCATTGCAAGTTACAGTGATGCCTTCATGGCTGCACGTCTAAAAGGGGAAACCTCAGCGCTGTTGAAGAGAGCTATCGTGTCCTATCATGTCAAAATCAGACAACGTGATTGAGTTAAGTCGGATTATAACAGTCAAGCCACTGGTGCTAAGTGTGGTTATTTCACAGTGATGGAGTGTGGAGTCCTGAAAACAAGGACTGTGAAATCTTACAAAATCAAATCAAATCAATTAGAGCCAGTCTGAGTAAGTCTCCTGGTGTAGAGTGGGAAAAAAATGTGGAATGCAAAGAGGAAGGAAAGGACTCTGTTGCATTCTTTGTCCAGACTGAACAGGAGAGGACACATGGAGGTAGGAGGAGGCCTCATTTTTTAACAGCTCCCCAGATGATGAGTCCTATAATGACAGCAGCTACAGCCAACACAATCAGCAGGATGCATATCTTCTTCCGAGAGCTCCGCTGGGGACAGAAAAAAATGGGAAAATGAGTGGCGTCTCAGAAATAAAGGTAAAAGTTCTGGTCTGAATCTGAATAAAGAGGTAAAACTGGATGTGGTGTCCTGTCTCCAGTGTGTTTCTCTGGGGTTATTTGATGGTTTCATATGACTCACAGCTGAGATCACCTTGTGACGCAGGTGTTTATTTTTATATTTGCTTCACACCTCTTTGTCTAAGTCATACTTACCTGAGCAAAGTGGGAGAAGAACTTTTCCGCAAGAGCTGTACTTTGAGGCGTATAAACTCTTAATTGAGTATTTCTATCTATTCAACTTCATTGTTTTCTATACTTCTTCAGTCAAAAAATCTTCCTTTTACTCTGTTCTTCTAATTTAGATATTATGAAGGTTCATTTTCTTGTAAACTGGATCTCCAAATGCACTGAATATTCATGAGAAACTGAAGTAAACTTCTTAAACTCTTTAAAATGATACTGAACATTAATGTGAACTGTAGAAAATCACTCAGTTTTAATGAAATGTGTCAATGCTGTGGATAATTCACCTAACTATCAATAAATGCATAAAAAAAATGTGTATTTTGTATGTGAAAACAGCTCAACTTGCCACTACCTGCCACTATCTTTTCGAGCATTACTACCATAATTTTAATCCTGTTTTTAATACAACTCTACATCATGCACACTCAGCCTTTTCCTTGAAAACCAATCAAACAATGGAAACAGCTGATGGACAGTCTGAAGTTGTCTGGTGACCTGAATAGTTACTCAGATAATTTCCCAACTGAGCCAACATGAGATGCACTGACATGTTTTTAATATAAAGTAGACTCATTTATATTCACTGGTAAACATGTTTAATGTATGTTTAATGGTTGATGAATTAGGAAAAACTGACTTTTTAAGTAGGATTTTAAAGCCTGTGTTTTAGGAATGAATAATGATGAAATTGCATTTTTACAAAACATGAAACTGAAATAAATACATATGTTTTTAACTAATGTAATCATGAGCTAAGGTTACTTTTGTATTACATGTAATGTAAATGTTCTGCATTGTGTACACCTGCCTGGGGAACGAGCTTGTATCTAACTCTGAGGTCATTGTATTTGTATATTGCCCCTGACAAAAAAATAATAAACTAAACTAAACCAAGGTGTAAAAAAAAAAAAACGTAATGATTATACAAAAAAACAACAACCTCACAAACAAAAACCGCTGCTTTGATCAGGTTACTGTGTCTTTTAATACGAACTAATGTGATGAAACACCACAGTGACACATAAACATGCAAATAAGTTAAGATGCTTCAGGGCTTCTATTCACTATTAGAAAGCAAAGACGGACAATGAGACAAAGCACCAAAAACATTTTAAATATAGCACACAAGTGAATGGATATTGATTTTTAGGTGGGCCTGACTTAGTGGTGAAAACCTCTACAAAAACTCAAACTAATCCTTGTATATGATTCTGCATAAAGTGTCTTAGGATTCTCTAAAATACGGGATGTTCCTGAACTACTCCTGTCACATCCACATTCTGCACATTCAGACTCGGATCACCTCCACCTCAGCTTCTGTCAGACTGCGGTCATTTTTAGAACCATGTAGAGATTCGAGTTTGACTCAATGAGGGAAAAAACAGGCCTGGATTAGATGAAAAATAAAAAGCTGTAAAGACGCTCACTGACTTTTAACAGATACATGATTCTCACGTGACATCGACACTATAAACACAATGACCTTAAATAATATGATGCACTACTGTAGATTAAACAGCAGATTAGTGATAGAAAAGTATTTAAAATGAGCTCTAGAGCAGTGATACTCTAAGTGGTGGTCTGCAGGCGCCCCCAAGTGGTCCACGAGAGGATGTGATTAAAAAAAAAAAAAGTCACATTTATATCAAGTGTTTCATAAATTAAAAAAAGTAAAGTTATAAGTAAAGATAATTGTTTTCTAAATTCAAAGTGAATCAAATGCAGCCGAAATCAGCCTAAGAGTGGACTTTTATTGCATTTATATATGCAAACACATGTTTTGTGTCACCATGTCTGTACAGTCAGGTTACCTAGGTTACCTATTGTCATATCAAAGACCTCTCACGATTTGTTAATTGTGTTGGAAATGAAGTAGAATAATAATTAAACAGAAATGAAGAGTGACTGAAGAAAAAAGCTGGAAAAACAATGATCACTGTTCGCAATAAGATGCAAAGACATTCTGTTAGTATCAACCCGCCGGTACCATTTGTAATATATCGCAGATTTAATTTGTAATGTGCAAAATAAAATAATATTGTAATATAGGCTGTTTTTAGCTGGTTGGTTCGGTGGTCTGTGAAATTTTATTTAGGATAAAGTGATAAAGTGATAAAGTGTTGTGAAAAAGTTTGAGAACCCCTGATCTATAGTAATAAAATGCAAAATACACATTAATGCTTCCAAAATATCATATATAACAAGAAAACACTGACAAACACCATTTTACTGCAAAGTGACTACTTTAGTTTTTCATGCTTTTGTTCATAATACTTAAAAGTTTTATCTAAACTGTTTTTTAAAGCTGATAGTGTATTTCTAATTGTGTATGCTCACAGTGTGACATAAACACTCCACCTTAAATAAAAGATGTGAATATGATTTCTACTATTGTTGACTTAGAACTTAAGGGTGTATTTTTTCAGGGGTATGGAAGGATTATACAGGGTGCTTACTCTGTATCTGCTTTGAATGTTTTTATTTTGTTTCCTTCTTTCTTTCTTTCCTTCCTTTCTTCCTTTCTTTCTTTCTTTCTTTCTTTCCTTCCTTCCTTCCTTCCTTCCCTCCCTCCCTCCCTCCCTCCCTCCGTTCTTTCTTTCTGTCCTTCCTTCCTTTCCTTCCCGCCCTCCTTTCCTTCCT
>JAPSES010002670.1:0-14777 GCA_029822895.1 Maxillicosta whitleyi
TTTTCTCATATAGTCCATGGACTTAAGAATCTTAAAATGCTGTCCAAACAAAATGAGGGACTAATATTTATGGTGGTGGTGGGGGGTGTTGCACTTGGCGGAGCTCTGCGCTCTGTAATTTGTATGCTGTAATTTTCCATAACACTTGGACATTCCAATATCTAGCAGTGATTTACTGCACGTTATAATATAGTAATAACAGCTAAAAACTAAATTGGATTTTAGCTGTAGTAGATTAAAACACCAAAATGAAATACAAAAAACACATTTTGAATGTTAAATGTGAACTTTCAAAAGTATAAAAACAATGTTCTTTAAAAATGTATGAATCTCTGTCTTTTATTGTGTACAAACAGGGCAAAAACACAAACTACGTACAAGCATTTCCCCCCCCACAGGATAACTGTCCCTTCTCTAACTGCAGAGTCTGGTTTTGGTGGTGCTGCCAGAAACAGTTCCTGTCTGGCTGCAGACACAGGCCCACATCACAGTTCTCACACATCCAGGCAGTGCTCCTGTGGCAGAGCCTGCAGCGCCGCCGCCCCTGGCCCGCTTTGTGAGCCACAGTATGTTCACTTCTGGTGGGGACAGGTAGGTGTTTCTGACCTGGGGGCATCTGAGGGCTATTTTTCAACTCGACGCCAAGGAGATGTGCAGTGAGTCCCTCCTGGAATCGCTGACGGGTCATGGGCTTTTGCTGCGTGCTGGCACAGCGATCTTTGTGGATGATGAAGGAGTTTGTTGCAGCGATGTCAACCAGATGCTGGAAAATAACCGTGGTCCATCTCATAGTTTTCCGGTGAACCGAATTTGTACCGATCATTTGGTCAGAGGTGTCCACTCCCCCCATGTACTTATTGTACTCTGTGACTGATGTTGGTCTGACGGTGGAGCTCTTTTGTTTTGCTCCATCACCTGAAACATAGACGTCCATAGTGTCCCCACTGTACACAGGGTGGACAGTGGAACACAGGGACACTTCTCTCACATCCATCCACTTGACGAACAGAAGCTCCCTGTCCCTGATCCACCGGATACTGCCTCGTGGGGATGTTTTGGTGAGGGCATTTTCTTGTGTGGTGGGGGTACCTACACTCCCCTGCCTGTATGAGAAGAACAATACTTTCATTACTGTTATTTCAAAGTACTTACATAGACTGAAACACATTTTTTGTCTGCATTTAACCCATTTTATCTATGATACACACGACTACAGTGGGTTAGGGTGAGGGGGCAGCCACTGCACATTACCTGTATGTTCCACAAGCTCCGAATCCCTGCTGCCTCAGGTGTCGGAAGAGGATGGGACTGGTGTAGAAATTGTCTGTATAGATAATGTATCCAGACCCCAGGTAGTCTTTGTTGATTAGTGTCGCTACAACATCAAACGACAGCCCTTTTCCTGAAGCGCTGTTGGACTTGTGCAGTATGAAGTCAATGGTGTAGCCATTGATGTCAGCCAGCAAAAAAATCTTCAGACCCCACTTTTTTGGCTTGGTCTTCATATATTGTTTGACGCTGAGCCTGGCCCTGGTCCCAACCATCCTCTCATCCACTACAAGATGCTGTCTTGGATGATAGATGGATTTACAGTTCATGCAAATCAGTTCCATGAGCGGTCTGACCCAGTGGAATTGGTCATAATGCTCTGTGCCCTTTTTCTTATTATTTTCTTCACATTCTTCTGGGTCACTCATTTGAAGATTTGATAAGATGGACATGAACCGGTCTCGAACCATGACGGTAGCAGGGAATGCCACGTGGAAAATAGTTTCTCGACGCCAAAAGTCAGTCATCCTGGGGAGATCCAGCACCGACATGTAGAGCAGCATACCAACGAACTTCTGCATTTCACCTGGAGTTACTTCAGTCCAGACGAACTTCTTTCCCTTCTCTAGGTTTTTGGCTGCATTCTTGTTGGTGTTTTCGCATATGAGTTTGAAAACTGCAGCGCTGAAAAAGTGTGAAAAAATGTCACCTGGTAATGGGCTTCCCATGTTGAGTGGTGGCTGAACACCTGGGGCACGTTTGGGGTTGAATGTCAGTGGTTGTGGGACTCCATCGTCGGGCTCTGCCTCCGTCTTCCATCTCTGATGTGGAGAGCGGCTTCGGTCTCTGCTCACATCACCAGGGCCCCTCACATCTCCAGAGCCCCTCACATCACCTGGGCCCCTCACATCACCAGAGCCCCTCACATCACCAGGGCCCCTCACATCACCAGGGCCCCTCACATCACCAGGGCCCCTCACATCACCAGGGCCCCTCACATCACTGGAGCTCCTCCCTCTTTGCCACTGAATGTGACTTCTGGTGGACCCATGAATATAATAACACACAGAGAATAATGTGTTACACAAACAAAACTAGGTAACTTTTATTGGAAAAAAATGTCCAAGAAAATGTACATTATTAATATCTCCCAAAGTAATAGAGGCTCCGCCCCTTGACCCCCTCTCTCTCCACCTCGCCATATCAGATTTACACACACAACAAAGTAAAATGAGTAAACACTCTACAGATAAAAGTACAAAGTGTCCCCTGGTGCTGGGTGTCCTCTGGTGAATGGAACTGGGCTAATGTTACCTGTCCACATCAGACGTTTGTTCCTCGGTCGTTCCTTCACTCACAAATCCGTTCTTTTCTTCCGTAAACTTTGACGGTGGTCTTTTAACTCGGGATGACCGTTTAGCAGACATTCTCCAGTCCGGTGTCTATAGTCTGTAATGATATTATCACCTATGACACTAAAGCATGGTCACAGAGGACTGTTGTGACAACAACGAACTAGTTTCTTCTTCGCTTGGTTTTAAAGTCGGTTGGCAGAAAACCGAAAGCTGCATTTACCGCCACCTACTGGACATGTGTGGACTTAAACAGCAGCTACAACGTATAGAATAGTATAGTATAGTTACCATAATCCAAATGGAAATGCATTAGTAGAAATGCTTTTCCATTTTCTGCATTTAGCTGCATTATTTGACTCATAAATAAAATTGTTAATAAATTATCCAATATGCTTTTTCATTTTCTTATTAGTGACTGCTCATTCTTTTACTTAATTCAAATTAAAAAGAAAAACACATTTGAGATTTAATTTTCCAAACCTGCCCCAACAAATAGTTAAAAATTCAAAATTTAATTTGTAATCTAAAATTCGAAAATTAAAAAGCATTAGCAGAATGCTTTTTTTCCATAACAACGCACTAGTATCAGTGTTGTATAATAACAAAGTAAAAATACTTCACTACCATATACTTAAGTACATATTGGGAGTCTTTGTACTTTACTTGAGTTTTAATTTTTTGACAACTTTCACCTTTATGTCACATTTCCGAACTTAATTGCATACTTTTACTCCACTACTTTTTCAATGTTCCGTGTCGTTATTCGTTACAAAAAAGAAAGAAAGACAGAAACCGTGACAGTGTTTTTCCCTTAATGTATGCTGAATTTTCAGCACTGACTTTATTTGAAAGAGAGAAAAGAACAGGTTTACAAAGTTTCAAACTATCTACATTTTGTCTGCAATTGTTTGTTTGTACATCTCCATTTTCAGTCGTGTACTTGACAATCAGTTTATAAAAAAATGTAAAACATGACATTCAGACTGCCTTTGCTTGTTATTTGCTTTTTACTTGTACGTTTAGTTACATTACTTGAGTACATTTATTTTTACAGTTTCACATACTTTAAGACTTTAACTCAACATTTCAGTCAGTGACTTTGACTTTTACCAGTCATTTTTTGGAGGGGTACCTATACTTTTACTTGAGTATGATTTTTCAGTACTTTATACAACACTGCTATGTATGTACACTATAGTATACAGAGGTTGCCTGTTATAATCTGCTCATTAATCCCGCTGCATTTAGAAATTAAGCAATTGTTTTCCACAGCTTTGGTGATGGAGCACATAGAAGGTTTTTCAAAGTAAAAGTATGGTTTCTAAAGCATGCGGATAAATCACCCTTGTCATGCTTATATTTACTACAGAGGATCAGAACATGCTTAACGGTTTCTGGGTTGTGACAATGACTGCATAGACCAGTATAGTGTTTGGTTATTTTACACAGTGAATATAAACCGTTTTGTATTGGAGCATATCCTTTAACAAGAGGGGTCTGGGCAAATACTTGCTCATCTGAAAGGGCTACCAGGCCTTTGTTTGCATGAAGCTTGAATTACGGTCTCTTTGTTTCATCAGTAGAAAAGCATTTTGCACACATAAAAAGCAACAGTTTTAATTAGAAACTGAAAATAACCCCAACTCCCACTTTTCACAGGTAAAACCGTTTATTGAAGAACGGTTTCAAACTCATTTACAGAAGCAGATGTTAAACAGGAAGTGACGGGTGAAGTGACAGTCCAGAGTTTACATGAATTCATCTAACATGGAGACAAAAGGCATGAACCAGTTGCGGACCTCCTCCATTTTGTCGTCCAGTGTGGAGCGCAGGTTTTCTGTGGTTTGCTCCATATGATCCTTCAGGTCCTCTACCGTGGTCTGAAGCTTGACCTTTATGTCGTCCATCTGAGACTTCAGCAGATCGTTCAGGGTGGTCATCTTGGCCTGGGCGGTGTCACGGACCTGAGAGAAATAAGGGTCGACGCGTGTCCTCACCTCGTCCATGTTGTCTACGGTGCGCATCTGGAACTCCTCCATGTACTCAGTTACATGCCTGGAAAAGAACATTAAAGAAAACATAATGTTTACTTGGACATTAGGGTTTCCACTTTACACTGATCCATTTACATTTTACTTCCGTCCATCTATGTATGATGAGTTTAAGTAGCTTCAACTACTATTATTTAACATATACATACATATATTTGACAGGGACAATACAAAAGGGGCATTGTCATATTTGGAACTGTGCAAAAGTCTGAGGCCACCTTCAGATTTTTGTTTTTGTAAGATGGAAATGAGCATACATATTCATTTTTCAGCCAATTTTCTTCAAATACAACAAGAAAATCTAAAAAATATATGCACAATATTAAAAACACCGCAGTTATTTTGAGGTAAATGGCTCTATAAAATGAAATCTGACCCTGTGCTCCTATTATGTAAAGAAATCAAAAGTATGAGAAATATAGAAATATGCTGAATTAAACTTTAAATTAATGCTGTAAATTTCATATTGTCTAAGCACAAGAGTTAAAGACATAATTTCTGTCTGTAGGAGCTCAAAACGTTTGTCAGAGAAATTCAAATCAATAATATTATCAGCTAAACATGTTATATTATATAAATTCACAACTACTTTTATTCTTGCACTTTTTTTTAAAGTCAGAATTTTTATAATTAAAATAAAAATGCACAAAATAATTTCAAGCAAATAAATATAACAGATTCTCAACCTTCTATCAATAACTACAGTCATATAATTCATCAAATAAAAAATAAAATATATAAACATCTTTTAATATGTGGTAAGCACAGACGTATAAAAGGTCATAAAATGAGGTTAAACGCAAATAAAGCAGACATATGTTCTTAAATAACAATTAGTAAATACATAAACTAAAGCACTAATGGTGTAATTGAATATAAAATACATGAAAATGCAGTGATTAATTTTAATAGTTGATTACAACTCGACAGAATCTGACTTCAAAACTACTGTTACATGTAAAACGAGCAACAAGCAAACTATTCCTTAAGTCTTTAAAGTCCTCAAAATACTTGTAACCACTAATGAATAGTGATACATTTTACTTTGGTTATTCTTTTTTTTTGTAAAAAGTAAAAGAAATATAATGATAAAAGCTAAATTAATACAGACATGAACAAATTATAATTAAAAAAAAAAAACAAACAAAAAACACTCAAAACATTAAATTATACTTGTAACCACTAATAAATAGTGATACATTATACTTTGGTTATTATTTTTTTTTTGTAAAAGTAAAAGAAATATAATGTTAAAAGCTAAATTAATACAGACATGAACAAATTATAATTAAAAAAACACTCAAAACATTAAATTATACTTGTAACCACTTATAAATAGTGATACATTATACTTTGGTTATTTTTTTTTTTTTTTTGTAAAAGGAAAAGAAATATAATGTTAAAAGCTAAATTATTACAGACATGAACAAATTATAATTAAAAAAACACTCAAAACATTAAATTATTCCTGTTAAACATCTACAAAATGAAACTTTTCTGATTAAAAGCCTTGGAATTTCCAATAAAACTAAAAAAAAAAAAAAAAAAAACAGATTCTCAGATGTCCTAAATGACCTGCTTACTGAACAGAGTTTCCCATAAGTTTTCCTGTCAGTCCGCCTTCAGCTCCAGATTTTCTCACCTTTTGATCTCCTCCGTGTCCTTGTTGAGGCGTTTCTTCATCTTGCGTGTGTAGGAGTGGACCCTGGCCCTGACGTCATCTGCGTTCTGCTCCATCATGGTCTGCAGCTCCGCCATGTACTTATCCAGCTGCTCCTTGGCGTCGGTCATGTGATCCAGGAGTTTTTTGCCCAGTTTCTGCATGTCCTTTCCAAAACTCTGCGCCGCCTCCTGAGTGTAAGGAGCCAGTTTGTTCTGCAGGTTGTCGTTGTACATGTTCAGCTCAGACATGCTGTCCTGGATCAGGGTTCTGATGAAGACAAAAACACAACAGTTTGAGGATTTATTTCATATAAAAAAAAAAAACTGATTGTGAACGGAACAAATGAAGACACAACTCATGACAGACCCGTTTACTACCTTTCCAAATACATTTTTCTCTACATTTAACCTTTCATATGGGATTTATCACCATTTATTATAATTTTATCCTCTGAATTTTGCATTTCTTTGTGGAAAAACTGGTATTTTTTTCCCGTGTTTGATTTTTCTTTTTTTCCATTTCACTGTTTTTGTCAGTACAATGACATAGATGACAAGATTTTGGGTTTTAATCAAGAAAACATGTTAAAATGGATAGATATGATGATTTCTTTCAGCTTTTCCCTTCGCTACAGTGAATCACCTTCGCATACTGATTTGGCACAGGTTTTTACATCGGATGCCCTTCCTGACACAACCGGGCTTGGAACTGGCACAATGAGGCTTGCGCCCCCTTGTGGCCACATTATTATATAGAGTAAAGAACCTTTCCCAAGGGATCACCTGGGTCTCAAACTGGCCATCTTCTGCACCAAAGTCAGTGGCGTCAACCACTGAGCTACCCAGTCACTGTGTTAAATGTATAGATATCAGCTCTGAAATCAAACTATTATGTGTTATTTTTATTGTTGTTATTATATTTGTCCAAACAAATGTACTTTTAGTTGTACCAGGCATTAAAATGAACAAGAAACTGAAGATCTAATAATTTTTGTTGAATTAATGTTGAATTTTGATGAATTAATGTTACAGAATATGACAACATTTCTATATTCACTACAAAATTTATTAATTAATTTATATCCTCACAAAACATATTGATGGAAAACCTTTTTTTTTTTTTTTTAAAGGGGCTGAGGTACATTAAATAAATATAGACGTCACTTGTGCTAGAAAAAATATATTGGATCTTAATTTTACCAGTGCAAAGGTGCAAAGGGCCACATCTTCCCAGTATGATCTGAGGTGGGCCAGACCAGTAAAATAATAAAAACATAAATAATGTCAACTCCATTCATTTCTCTATGTTTTACAGTGAAAAGAGTGAATTACATTAGCAAAACTTTACATTTACAAACTATCCATTAAAAAAATGTGAAAAAGAATATGAAGAACCTTTAACTTAAGCAAAGTAAGTGCAATTTTAACAATATTCTGTCTCAGTTTATCATTTACAAATGTGCATGACAACGTACAGATCACAGTGGATCTACAAATACACAAAACATTTAGAAACAGGCAGAATATGGGTCCAATTACACCTGAGTCTATTAAGACGTTTCACCTTATTCACTTTTTTGTGAAACTAACGTATAAATGTAAACATTTTCATGTAATTTTGCGTTTTTTGACAGTAAAATAAAGAAAAGCCTGAGTGAGTTGTAATTATTTATAGGTTATTGTGATAGTATTTTACTGGTTCTGATCCACTTTAGATTGAATTGGGCTGAATGTGGAACCAAAACTAAAATAATTTTCATGTCCTTAATTGATAATATTCTGTATAATGTGTAATATTTGCATTTCACAAATTCATCCCATGGGCCGGATTGGACCGTTTAGCGGGCCGGATTTGGCCCCAGACCGCATGTTTGACACCTGTGGTCTAAAGAGTACAAACTATCCAAGCAGATGAACCACCACAGGCCTCTGACGGCGTCTCTCTACATGTCTCACTTTGTTGAAATGTGCTGATTCACTCTCAGGCGACTGAACTGACTGTGGTTTCATACCCAAGACACTATCTGTTTATGCAGTTTTATTAAGATAAACACATGTTTATATAACAAGAAATGTGGAGAGAAATATATGTGTTTGCTATTAAAACACAAAAAAAAGATTAAAAAAAAAAAAAAAAAAGCACAAATCAGTGTTAAGTGTGACCTTCATTTACATGTTACAAACAGAAATCTCATGGTGTCTTGATGTATCATATCACTTTTCCTTTATATCCTATAGATTTGGACTGTCTTATTGATACGCTGCTTAAATAATCCAGTATAGCTTCTACAGCAGAGGTTTCAAACATGTGGCCCAGAGGCTGAATTTGTGAAAAGGAAAAATTACACTGAAGATATTAAACATTTCAGTTCAGGTTCCACATTCAGACCAGTTTAATCTCAAGTGGGTCAGATCAGTAAATATAAGTAAAATACTTTCATAATAATCTATAAATACTGACAACTCCCCCACATTTTCATGTCACTTTACTGTAAAAGCTCTAAAAAACAAATGATCATTTCACAAAAACATGAATAATCTGAACAAATATGAACATTCTGAAATGTCCTTAGTACAAGTTTACCAATATTCTGCCCGTTATTAAATATTCTGTGTATTTGTTGATCCACTGTCATGTGTAAGTTGTAATGTACATGTGTAAATGATAAACTGAGACATAATATTGTTAAAATTACATTTAGTTTTCTTGAGACATTTCAGTTTGTTGGTGATATTTTCATTATTTTCAATGACAGTCGCATAATTTAACTTTTTTCACTGTAAAACATTTTGGAGTTGACATTATTTATATATTATTATGTTATTATTTCACTGGTCCGGCCCACTTTTTATCAAATTTGGCTGAACATGGCCCCTGAAATACAAAGATTTTAACGCCCCTGTTCTATAGTATCCATATTTTTGTTCTGAATAAATACTGTTTACATTTTTTTTGTATATTCCAGTTGTATCTTGATACAGAGACTGAAAAATGCATCTTATAACTTTGCTAAAACCACAAAACA
Source organism: Maxillicosta whitleyi (assembly GCA_029822895.1). NCBI lineage: Eukaryota > Metazoa > Chordata > Actinopteri > Perciformes > Neosebastidae > Maxillicosta > Maxillicosta whitleyi. The sequence continues at coordinate 9,364 of JAPSES010002670.1, forward strand.
AATGTCAGTTTTGTAAATAAATATGACTATGAACTCACTCCAGTTCTCTGCTGATCTGAGAGGCTCTGATGTTCTGCATCATCTCATCGGCTCTCGAGGTCACATCTGTGAAATAATCCGTAAACTTCTCGACGGCATCTTCCCAGTCGGCCTGTGGAAGAACTCTGGCATGGCAGCCTGCGGAGAAAACAAACTGTGCTCAAAAATGTAGCTTCATCAGACAAAAACCCCATAATAAGCCTTTTTTTCCCCCCCAAAGAATGAAGTTAACTCACCTGACAGAACTGCCAGCGCAAGGATTACTGCAAAGACCCGCATGATGAGCCGAGGAGATGAAAGCCTGGAAATTAAAGGTTGAAATCATCCCAAAGTTAAAGACTTCAGCGTTTTACCAACCAGAAAAGAAGGCTTGAGAAGCATGTAATGTGGTTAAAATATCATGGAAGACACAAAATCACCCATAAAAACATCAGAAAATAAAACAGGAAAATTCAGGAAAAGTCCAATATCGTGGAGGTCTGATGAAAACTCACCTGACGCGGTTCCTGGGTTGTGAGTCTGTCTGTGAGACTGACTCGACCAATTCACTCTGTATTTATAGAGATTATGAGACAATGAAGTGATCAATAAATGTCAGGAGGATTGCTGACCTCTGTTCGAAGTCCTCAGCATGAAGTGTACTGTTGTCACTTTTTATTGAGTGTCTTTTTGGCTCCACGTCACAGAATGAAAGTACACGCACACACACACACACACACACACACACACGCACGCACGCACGCACACACACACACACACACACACACACAGTCTTGTAAACCTAAAATAATGAGGATCACCAGTTCCTTACATACAATACGGGGACACCACTTTCCTGTGGTCCTACAAGTACCAAAAAAATTAGATATATATTAAAAAAAATGTATGAACATCACTAGTTTTATATATACACACACACACACACACACACACACACACACACACATTGCAAAAACCATCACATGTGGTCCATACCCTGAAATTCACACCAGCTATAGCTCTAGTCATTTTAGACATATTTCAGTGCTAAGTTTTTGTGGGGACGCATTTTTTGTCCCCATAAATTTTTGTGTCCCCAGGACGAGAGTGTATTCATTCTCGTGTCCCCACACAGTCTAGTTTTACAAACACACACACGTCAGTAAGTACAAACATTAACACATGTCCCATCACTGTGTTTTCAGCGTGGTTTGTTAAAGACATACATATGTGGGCTTCTCTGTTAAACAATCATTTAGAGTTTGGTGAGTTTTACATTTTAATCTAAAGTTACAAATGTGTCAATATGTACTAGACTCATCCAAAAAAAAAAATCTTTTATAGACACAACCAGATTACTGTTGATAGCACATCATCATCAAAAGGCCAAAAGTCAGTCTGGTTTTATAATATGATTGTCTATTTTAATCTGGTTCATGGTCTGTTTTATCAGCTGCTTCCACCTTTTAAACATATATAAAATGGGACTCCATCCAAAAAACAACAAGGAAAACACACCCCTGGAGGTTGTATTAACTTTACTCAACTCTGCTGAAGCCACACTTAAGTAAAACTATGCAGGTGTTAGTTAAATCACAGTAGACACTCTATCAATGTTGCACTATTGGATGTGATGTCATGTATTAATTTAACTGCTGCATTTATGCGTATGCTTTAAAATATACGAAAAATGCCTATAAAGTAGAATTAGAGTATTTAGAAGAAAGTGTTCTGTTATTATTATATTAAAGCTGTCAATGCATAAATGTAAACTGAATTTATTCACGCCTTGAACTGTTACTGTGACTGTATGTGACCACTAGGGGGAGAAGTGAGTCATGGTGTTGAAAACTACTGCCGAAGTACAGCTGAGGATAAGAACGATTTAGAAACAACTTTCAGGGTCAAAGAAAGTGAAAAAATCATGAAAGCTGATCTAGTGAAAAAATAAAGTTCATGATGGTCAAAATTAAACAAAGTGTCAAAATAAAAAGGAGTAAATGCTTTTTGATTTTATTTTGAAATTTAACTGGTTCTATAAACCTTCTCTTAACTTTTGGTAGATATTAGGGCTCCTTTTAGAAAGTCTTTGTGGTCCTGAAATATCACAGTTTTTGTTGCATCTTAAAAACTATTGTATTAAAACACTGAAAAGTTAAATGACTCCATAACCCTATTGTATCTTTTCTATTTGGGGCTTTTATTTTGAAAGTCTGAACCAACTATTTCAGGGCATGAACTAAGCACACATGCCTTTATTTTTAAAATACAGTATACCTCTTCCTCAAGTGTATCTGAATGCATTTTTGTTTTTAATTCTGTTTACAGATTTGCTGTATAGTACTGTACATATATTACTACAAAGCCTGTGAAATGTATACGTGTGGTGACATGACAAAATATATTAATATTGTCAAAGCTAAATGGGTTCATGAGAGCATCTGGACCATGAGAGCGTCTGGGTCCATATTGAAATGGAAATACTGTCATCTTCTGTAACACTGACTCATCAATAAAACCCATGTATTTTGACAAAAGACAGTTGTTTTTATGTTCAGTCTATCATCATATCTATCATATATTTTGTAGAAAAAGTCAGTTTTTCTTCAGTTTTCTCTGGTGTGATATAATAACCCTTGAATTTAATCTGAGAGCAAAATGTAAAGATAATATGATAAATCCTGAAAAATCACATCAGAAAAGTTCATTGTAGAGAAAATAATTAAAACAACAATAGCTTTTAATGGTGAAACTATTTATTATTGTCTTAAAAGTCTTTAAAATTGTAAACAATTACACTGAAGACAAAATACTGATGTTATTCAGAGGGTCGGAAACACAAAAACATAAAAAAATAAAATAAAATAAAAAGATGTACTGCACTTTTTATCTGTCCCGTGACTGCTGCTCCAGTCCAGCACACGTCACAGCTGCAAAATGAAAACATGTCAATGTAAATGTCTGTTTACTGGATCATCTTGGAGAAGGATTTCCACAGGGTCTCCAGCTGTTCCTTCAGGTTTTGGGTAGCAGAGTACAGCTTGGCCTTCAGCTGCTCTCCATAAGGAGCCAGACTCTGCTGGATCTCCTGGGTCTTCTGGTCGAACTGGGTCTGAAAGCTCTGGACCAGGGGGACAACGCGCCTCTCAAACTCGTCCATACTCTGGTCCATCTTCTGCTTCATCTCCTCGGTGTAGGGGGCCATGTGGGCATGCAGCTCGCTCATTTTCTGATCCAGCTGTGCCTTCAGATCCTGGGTCTTCTGGATCAGGATGGTCTTCAGGGCCTCAGCGTCCATGGTCTCAGTGTAACGTCTCACTTCTGTCTTCATCTCCTCCATCTGCTGCTGGATCTTAGTCATGAGTTCCTCGGCGTAGGGCTGCATGCTGGGGCTCAGACTGGTCAGGTCGTTCTGCAGACGGGTCATCAGCTGCTCGGACTCCTGGGTAAAACGATCCATGAGGTTCTGAGTCAGAGGAGCCACCTCAGTCCACAAATTCTCTGAGAACTGTGAGATGAGGGAACTGCAGAGACATGAAGACATTTACGTTAAAAATGTACGTCATCACACGTTTCAAACATCTGTATTTGCTAATGCGTGGTTCGTTTAAGGCATCTTAATTTGTGTTAAATGTAAAAGATATGCAGTGAGTTAGAGAAAGAAAGAAAGATAGAAAGAAAAAGAAAGAAAAAGAAAGACAGACAAAAAGAAAGATAGAAAGAACAATAGAAAGAAAAAGAAAGAAAGAAGAGAGAAAGAGAAAGAATGATAGAAAGAAAAAGAAAGATAGAAAGAACGATAGAAAGAAAAAGAAAGATAGAAAGAAAAAGAAAGAAGATAGATAGATAGATAGATAGATAGATAGATAGATAGATAGATAGATAGAAAGAATGATAGAAAAAAGAAAGAAAGAAAAAGAAAGACAGAAAAAGATAGAAAGAATGGTAGAAAGAAAGAAAAAGAAAGAAAGAAGAAAGAAACAAAGAAAAACAAATAGACAGAAAGAACGATAAAAAGAACAATAGAAAGAAAGAAAGAAAAAGAAACAAAAAAAGACAAAAAAATGAAAGAAAGAAAGAACGATAGAAAGAAAAAGAAAGAAAGAAACATAGTAAGAACGATAGAAAGAATTAAAGAAAAGGAAAGAAAGACAGAAAAAGATAGAAAGAATGATAGAAAGAAAGAAAAACAAAGAAAGACATAAAGAAAGAAAGAACAATAGAAAGAAAGAAAAATAGAAAAAGAAAGAAAGACAGAAGATAGACAGAACGATAGAAAGTAAAAGAAGAAAGATAGAAAGAATGATAGAAAGAAAGAAAAAGAAAGAAACACAGACAGACAGAAAGAAACACAGACAGAAAGTGGTAAAAACTCCAGCTTTTCTTACTTCACTTCCTGTCCCAGCTCAGATTGTCTGATCTCTTGCAGGTGGTTGTCAACCCATGTGGTTGCTATGTCAACGACATGCAAGAATGCCTGCTTCACCATGTCGACCTGCTGGCTTGGCTTGTACGGACTCACAATGTGGGCATTACATCCTGCTGAAAATACAAAAATGGATCACATCATTTCCTTATAAAAAAAATAAATAAAAAAAATGTATATATTACTTCTTTTTCTCACATTTGAACGTTTCTTACCAGTGAAAACGGCGAGGATGAGAACCACGAGGACCTTCATGACTGACACCTGAAAACAGAGGTGTGCACTTAGATGTGGTGTTCTTATGTCACAGGTACGTGTCTCACCCCTCAGACTCACCTGTGAGGCCGTGGACGTTCCTTGGTGAGCTGTTGGATAGTGTGTGCGCTGTGGACAGGTCACATTAGTTTATATATAAGCAGCTGAGTCGAATGGAGGAGTAAAGTCCATCCGTTACTGCTGCGCTGTCACCGCTTCCACATCACCTCTAATGTCAACATTGATGAAACTCAGCGGTCATTCCAGCATTGTGCCACAGTTACTGGGACATTCCAGAACTAGGGGACATTTTCTGTCCCACCCATTTCCACGTAAGTCGGAATTAACCCCTTAGTACCCCTAAATCTATAAATAACTATCCAAATACATGTATTATACTTCACACTGATAAAATAAAGTAAAAAATAAAATACTGTACTTACTGTACGTACAGTATACAGTACGTATGTACAGTAATGGCGGACAAAATTTCGACGTCGTACAGTAATAGCGAACAAGACTTCTGCGTCGTAAAATCGAAATAACATAAGTCGGGTACGTCATAACCCGAGGACTACCTGTAATCCATGCACAAATTCCAAACATTTGTGTAAATTATACTAGTCCTGAGACAAAACGTAAGAAAATAAATAAAAAATATTACCAAAAATACAAAATTGATTTCAGCCAACCCCCTAAAATGACATTTTTTCCC
>JAPSES010002680.1:0-11143 GCA_029822895.1 Maxillicosta whitleyi
GAGCTGGTCCCATGTAAGTGGAAAAGAACCACAGGAATACTGAGTAGAACTGGTACCATGGAGTGGAAAAGAACCATAAGACTGCTCTATTTGGACCCACCTTCTCCTCATTCTGGTTGCTGATGTGCTGCTGGAGGTCCTCCAGCTGCTGCAGAGAGGGGACCGTATCTGCAGAGACCCCATAAGGGTCAGAGCAGAGGATGTCACACAGTTCCTGGTCCTGGTGCATCAGATTCTTCAGCTGCTGCATCCGCAGAGTCTTCTCTTTTGTCAGAGCCTCCATTCGGGTCCGGATGTTCTTCTCCTGCTGCAAGATGCTGATGCCTTCCTCCTCCTGGAAACAGAAAACAGTTTGTGACATTTGTTTCTGTAACTACAAGGACCAAACTGAGATAATCAAATAATAATAAATAATAATACCTCACAGACTACTGACATTTTATGGTTTCATTTTGTTCCTCGTTTACATTCAAACCTTTTTTTATTCTTAAGCCAAGAAATTCTGATATTATATAGAGATAAGAATATTATTGTACATTTACATTTTTTCTCTGATTAACAATAGATTTGTTTTTATTGTTTTGGTCAAAGTATTATGTGACTTTTGAAACATCACAGGTAACACATTATAATATGAATTTATTTACTGATACTTAAACTTACAAAGAACAACACTGTTGAAATATTATAACTTTAAGTCAATAAGTCAATACAATTAATTAAGATTTGTGTAGAAATTCCTCTAAAATTTGAAACCCAGATTTTATTTTTTTTACTGCCCATACAGTATACAGTTAAACCCAAATGTATTTGGACAGCAATACAGAACAAAAATATTACAATAATACATTGCCCATCTAAAAATTACAACCATTTTAAACAAAGTCTCTCCACTTTTAAAGGTAATTTGATGACTGACGGGCAGGCAGTGTCATGGGGAGATGCGGCCTGTTCTCTGCCAAATCTAACCTCTTTCTAAATTGTAATTTAATTTGTTTGCTTTTCACTGAAAATCTCAACATGAGGTCCAAAAACATTTCAGTGCAAGTGAAGGAGGCCATTAAATCATCTGAGAACAAAAAAGAATCTATGAGAGACATTTAAAATTTCAAGAGTGGACTAAACTCAACACGTTAGTACATAAAAAAAGAAATAGTCTTGTGAGCTCTGACACACCAAAGACTGCAGCTAAAGCAGGTGATCATCACACACATGTTCTGTTGGTCCAGTCAAAAACACACTGGGTAGGACATTATCAAACTCAACAACATACACACTGCTGTGCACACTCAAAAACAGGAAGGCAAGCTTAGAATTTTCCAGAAAACATCTGAAAGGCCAGTCCAGTTCTGGAAACACATTCTCTGGACAGATGAAACCAAATGTAACTTGGACCAGAATTAGGATAAAGTAGTAGGAAATATTATAGGCAAGAAAAGTAACAGCTGAAACACACTGCTCCATACTAGGGCTGCGACGAATGACTATTTTTATAGAGACCTGGTTCATACACACACACACACACACACACACACACACACACACACACACATATACATATACATACACATACACAGTACATACTGCCAATATACATAGGCAGTACATACTGTTAATACTGTATTTTGCATCTAATCACATTTTGTCCAATTTTTATTTCAAATTATTTTATTCCAATTATAATTTTCATTCAACTTTGCTGTGTTCTTATGGTACTTTGTTAAACATATATTCTATTTTCTTTTTCTGTATTTTATATTTGCTCTATTCTTATTTCTGTAGTACTGGCATTTGACTGGAGGAGCACTTCTAATTTCATTGTACACACAATGACAAAGTCTATTCTATTCTATTAAAATAGTCTCATCGACTACTGTAACAATTATGAACTGCAAAAACAACAAAACTAACCAAAAACAGCTTATTCATTGCAGCAATAAATTACTTTAGTGTCTGACTGGATGTCTGAAGGACAGATGAAGGTTTATTCCACACTCGTCACTTTATTGGAAGACCAGCATTGATTAGTATCAGCTGTAACCATGGTAACATAACAGAAAGAAAAATTAATAGTAAACTTAACTGCTGGCTCTCTCTCTCCATCCACTCTTTTCCTGCTCACACCTCTTCCACAGATTCACTCCACACACTGGCTCCGCCCCCATACCTTTCTCATCCACTCACTATCCATCATAGCCCTCTCAATGTCCCCATGATTCTCATGAGGATTATGCATTTTAGAAAATGAATAAATAAACAATATAGATAGATGATAGAAATTTTAAATCTGTTCAATCAATTACAATTAAGTTCTTTTTTTCTTAAACAAAGTTAAAGGACTTGGACTACAAAGAATATAATACATTTTTTTTTTTTTTTTTAAATGATGTAGGTCCATAACAGTCTGTCAGTTTAGATGTCACCATCACCTCAAACGGTTGAAGCTGAAGCTCCAGACACAGTTTCTTCATATCTGTGCGACATGTTTGGATGCTGCTGATAAGCCTCTGCATCAGAGATTCTTCTTCTTTAATCATCATTTCCAGTAAACCCTGGAAAAAGAAGGTGAAACGCAATGAGAAGAAGAACAACAAGAAGGAGAAGAGCAAGAACGAGAAGAAATGCAATGAGAAGAACAAAAAGAAGGAGAAGAAGAACAAGAAGGAGAAACTAGCCAGCTAACATTTATAGTCTTGTGTGTCTGTGCTCCGCTGGTGGTTTGATATAAAAGCTCCACAGATACAGTGTTTGATGTAGGACCGTGTATACACAGAACAGACACAGAGCAGCTTCTACTCTTTATTTGACCATATTCCAGCTACGTTCATGGCTTACATGTCGAAAGCAGAGTGGGATTATTCCAACTGTCATAGAATCCTCTGGATTTATAAACGAAATATAATTCATATGAGACAGTTTGTACAAATGATGACATGAGATCGCTCATATCTTTATAACCTGACTAAGCTAAGACCCGTAAAATATCAGCGGTGTCACACGCACAAGCACAAAATGCATTTCACTGCTAGACATCATCTAAATAGGTCAGAATGTAAAACCATTAGGCCTATACTTTCTGGACAACATGATCTCTGACAAGCTAAGTATTATTTAAAATCTGTATTCTAATTATTAAAATAAAAATTCACATTTCCTGGTTTCTATACCTAGACTACACCCCTAGGGGTCCACATGCAAAACCGTAACCCTGTTCTCATGTTTGACTCCTGTACTAAGGAGTCTTTCAACCAGTCTGATTACACTGGTCTGCAAATTTTTTTTAAAAGAAATTATCTACCTCAGAGATTAAATGTGCTAAATGTTATGTATTTTAATTAGATTCATTGGAAAACAAATGACAAAAGTGTTGGTTTGCTGACGTTTTCAAGATATATGATAGTGTTATTACACATATATATTACTTTATATACATTTATCCAATAGTTATACATGTTCCACTAGACCACAGGTGTCAAACATGTGGCCCGGGGGCCAAATCTGGTCTGCCAAAGGGTCCAGTTTGGCCCTTGTGATGAATTTGTGAAATACTAAAATTTTTAGTTCAGGTCCCACATTCAGACCAATTCAATCTCAAGTGGATCAGAAAAGTAAAATACTATCATAATAACCTATAAATACTCACAACTCCAATTTTTTCTGTTTGTAAATGTAAATATTTGCATGTATTTACACTAAAACAGTCTAATTTGACAAAAAATGCAAATAATCTGAACAAATATAAAGAACCTGTAACATATTAAGAAAAGTGCAATTCTAACAATATCCTTCCTGTTACTATATATTTTGTAATCTACTGTGTCTGTAAGTTCTAATGAATATGTGGAAATGATAAACTGAAGCAGAAAATTGTTAAAATTACACTTATTTTTAAGTTTGTTCATGTTATTCACATTGTTTGAAAGGATACTTTGTAGATGTAAACTCTTTCATTGATTAATTTGACTTTTCTCACTCTAAAAGGGAGAGAAAAGTTTGGAGTTGACATTATTTATGTATTATTATATTATTATTTCACTGGCTCGACCCACTTCAGATCAAATTTAATTGAACTAACAAGATTTTGACACCCCTGCACTAGACACAACCTGTACAGTGGATGTATTGTCATGTGCAGACGGTGTTTTTAAGTAGATCTGGTAGCTCTGACACTAATATTATTTTGGAGTTAAACCCATTCTCTCATTAATACTAGAATTTCACATTTTAAGACTTTATTTGTGAAACTTCAGCCAAACAGCATTTAGTATTGAATTTATCTTATTAAGGAGTGACTCTCAGGAGTGGTGTGAAATGCCACTGTTTTTCTTCTGGAAGCATTTATTCGTTTATTTATTCCGTTTATTCCACCCACCCTGATGTGGTTCTTGACCACAGTGGTCCTCTGCAGCCTCTGGTCCTCCGGGATACCGATCTGCTCCCAGATGTCCTTCAGGTGACAGAGGGACTTATTTAAGCAGGACACCGCCTCTGCCGCCAACAACTCACTGTTCATAACACAAAACCACAGACATAAATCATTACCACAAACCAAAAACACCAAATTCCATCTGTACAGACGTTTGTTAGTTCGAGGTGGAGGCAGGCGGCAGACGGGGCGCGAGACCGGTTTAATGCACGAGCTGAGACCCAGACGGTAAGACACTTAACACACACTCACCTCTTTCTCATGTTTAAGTCCCGTTTTCGGTGTCTATATTATGTGATGTTATCCTTAAACAGAAAAAACAGAGTGATCGTGTCAATAAATGCAACCAGTGAAGCTGCACGGTCTGTTTTCCGTCTGTCCGTTCGGTCACAGTTCAAAATACGTGTGCAGTGACATCCCGCTCTCTCATTGGCTGTTCGCGGAAGCTTCACGTCCGTCTACGTAATGACGTAATGGTCACGTGGTATTTTGATTCACGGGCGTAAACAAACGTAAAAAGATTTAAATGTATTGTTATTAATAAGTTTATTATTCCTGTATATTCCTGGAAATAAAATGCTTTATTTTAATTAAATTTCTAGTTGTTGTCTCTATTTAAAAGTAATAAATCATAATCTTGTTTTTGTCCTGACAGTTTACGTTCAAAATATTGCTTAATAATTCATTCACTTTTTCCCAGACGTCTATTTTTCTTTTTGTTTCATTTGTGTATCTAATTTGTTTTAGTTTTTCCCTAGTCCTTGTAGGATTAGTAGTGGTAATTGTAGTAGTAATAGTAGTAGTGGTAATATTAGTAGTAATAGTAGTAGTAGTAATAGGAATAGTAGTATTAATAGTTACTACTACTACTACTACTATTACTACTATTACTATTATTAATTATATAGTTCATATATAAGTTTATATATAAAAATGAATATATAAATGGTGATAATGAAATTATGACAGAATTAGATTAAGAAGATGCTTAAGAACACTTCAGTGCAGCAGCACACATGCTGTACATATGATGAAATTCCTTGTGACTTGTTCGACGAACCAACAAGTTCTCCACACTCACGTCTCTGAACATCAGGCTGCAGTACATGCTATAAAGATGAAATATGTTATGGCAAACACTATGTCCATGCTTACCTGTGGCTCTGCTGTATCTCTAAAGTTCTGGTATATTGAAATGCTTCATCCCCTTCTAGAAGTGGAGTTACATGTATCTTTTACACTTAACCCAATAGAACAGGGGTGTCAAACTCATTTTAATTCAGGGGCCACATTCAGCTATGTGCAGAGGGCTGAAACAGTAAAATAATGATAGAATAATATATAAATAATGTCAACTCTAAACATCTCTTTATATTTTACAGTGAAAAAAGTAAAATAACATGATTAAAATGTTTAAATATACAAATTATCTTTCAAACAATGTGAATAATATCAACACTATAATCACTATTATGTTTTAGTTTATCATTTCCACACATACATTATAATTTGGATCAGCAGATACACAAAATAGTTAGTAACAGATGGAATATTATTAAAATTGCACATACTTCTTTTAAGACATTTCAGGTCATTCATATTTTTTTGACAAAATTATACTTAGTTTCAGTCTAAATACATGAAAACGTTTACATTTACAAAGACAAAATTTGGGATTTGTGACTATAGGTTATTATGATGCTGAATTGGTCGTAATGTGGAACCTGAACTAAAATTATTGCTAATAAATTTTTGCTTTTCACAAATTTATCCCAGGGGCCGGATCAGGCCCTTTGGCGGGCCGGATCAGGCCCCCGGGCCACATGCTTGACACCTGTGCAATAGAACCTCTTAACCCTCCCGTTGCCTGTCTTGGGTCAAAATGACCCAGGTTTGGCTCTGTCTTATGGACAGAAGGAAGAAATGTCTAATAAATACGTACACAGACACACATAAACACACACACATACAAATACACACACACACACACACACATAAACACACACACACACACACATGCACACAGTGTTGTATCATAACGAAGTAAAATACTTCACTACTGTACTTAAGTACATATATGGAACCTCGAAGACTTTAACTCAAGTAACATTTTAGTGACTTTGACTTTTACCAAAGTCATTTTTTGGAGGGGTACCTATACTTTTACTTGAGTATGATTTTTCAGTACTTTATACAACACTGCATGCACACCCACCCACCCATACACACACACACACACACACACACACACACACACACACACACACACACACACACACACACAAGTTTGTTAACCTTTTGTTTATGTTGTTTACCTGTGTGTTAACCTGTTGTACCCATTTATTTACCTATTTACCCATTTGTTTACCTGTTTGTCATGAATCAGGTGGGGGAGGGCTTTGGCTCATGAATTTAACTCTCCCATTGCCTCTGTTTTGGCTCCATCTTATGGACATAATGAAGACATACACACACAAACAGGGAGAGAGAGAGAGAGAGAGAGAGAGAGAGGGAGACAGAGAAACAGAGAGGCACAGAGAGAGAGGGAAAGGCTGAGTTTTCATTTTAGCCACATTCTTACAGAACTATATATTCACAGCTTCTAAATTGACTAAAATGTGCAGGGGTGGGGGTACTATACATAATATGAGATCAAGGCAGTGGGAGGGTTATAGAAGCCCTGCATAGCTGTCAAGGTAAACATCTCCTAGCCCTTCATGACATAAACCCGAGGCCTGAGAAAACCAATAAGGAGACAACAAGGAAGGAGGAGAGTTGCCTGACTAACTCTGCCTCTGACTCCCCTTACCTCGACCAACCTGGAGCTAACAACCAGGTCATGTAAAAGGTTGTCCCAGTAATTCTACACCACGAAGGGCCTTGTCTCAGCACCTTTGCTCTCCTGGATGACGGCTCAGAGCGGTCCATGTTATTACCAGCTGCAGCCAAATCACTGGGAATAAAAGGCACCCAGGAAGATCTTCCACTGCAGACAGTCTGGCAGGACATCCAGGTGCTTCATGGACACAAGATATCCTTTAATGTTTCTCCAGCTACAAAACCTAAGGTCAGTTAGAAGATTAACAATGCCTTCACAGCCAGTCACCTCAGTTTAGCCCAGCATACTTACCCCATAGAGTAACTTCAGAAGAAGTATAAACACCTCCATGGCCTTTCCATACCTGCTTTGAAGGAGGCTAAGCCATCACTCCTGTAGAGCCAATCCGAGTCGGACCCCCTGGTGGCCCTGCAACAGTCCATACCCGCCTGGGATGGTCACTCCAAGGTCCCCTCCATTTCATGGGGTGGCCAGCTGTGTCAGTGCAGCATCTCTTTACTTCACTCCCACCACAGATGGAGGAGCTACATCGCCATTTTGAGAAGCTCTGGCTGATGGACACTGTACCTCACCAACCAGAAAGACAAGTGACTCGGTCAAAACAGGACCACCAAGCTGGATGCTTAGACAATTCACATTGAGGTAGAGAGGGTGAGGAGGTATGCAACACCACTGCTATATTATGCAGCCATGCCCCAATTACAGGCATCTAAGGAGTCCATCATGGCTCTTGATCTGAAAGATCCTGAGCAAGCGGAGATCTATCAAGCAGAAATGCAGAAGCTCATTGGAGCAGGAACAGTGCAAGAGGTGACCCAAGAGAAACCACCTGAAGAGTGTTGGTGCATTCCCCATCACCTAGTCACACATAATGGAAAAAAACATCTGTGTTTTAACTGCTTTCACCAATACCTTGGGAAAACCCTAAACCAATACTTACTACCTGGCCCCACTCTTGGAGCTTCCTTGGTGGGTGTTTTACTGAGGTTTCAGGAGTATCCCATCGCAGTCAGTGGAGACATCAAAGGGTGGTGTGACCTAAACTTGGATGAGCCCCCAAGAGTATTTGAGTGGCAGGTCCGGCCATTTGGCACAACCTGTAGCCCCTGTTGTGCTATGTATGCAGTGCAGTGCCATTTTGCCACTCATTGCCAGCCTGAAGACACTATGAGGTTCTCAGTTGAACATTGCTTCTACGTTGATAACTGCCTACAAAGTGTGCATACAGCCAAGCAGCTGGTGGATCACCTTAGAGAGCTTCTGTCTTTGGCTGGTTTTGAGCTGCGACAGTGGGCCTGCAAAGAGCCAAGTGTACTGGATCATCAGTTGGCACAAGATAAGGTCAACCCTCAAGAATCAACCCTGGGTCTCAGTTGGAATTGGGAGAGTGACTCCTTGAGTTATAAGCACATGCCAGTGTCTTATGATGTTCTGACATTGAGGAACATATACAAAGTCCTAGCCTCCCAGTTAGACCCCCTTAGGTTACCTGTTGCCTTTCTCCACTAGGGCGAAACTTATCATCCTGCAACTGTGGGATAAGCAGCGAGGTTGGTTTGACCTAAACCTGCCTGTAGCACTGCTTCAAGCCTGGTCTAAGTGGGAGGATGAACTAAAGATCTTACCTCTTCTTATCATTCCTCAAGCATATGTACCCACAAACCTTGACCTTGGGGTCACTCATGAAGTCCACATCTTCGCTGATGCCTTGGAACAGGTTTATGGAGCTGTGGCCTATTTGAGGACAAATACCAAAAAAGGTTAAATATGTGCCTTTTACATACAGAGTGTATATAAACCCTCCACATGATGAAAGGTGTTATTTACACTCTGTTCAGTCACATGTGAAAAACGACCACCTGTGTAGGAGCCGTCACATTTCCAGCTTCACTTTACACATTCCTCTGTTCACATTCCTTCCTCTGAAACAGTGAGAGCCACTGGGACCTGGATTACAGATATTTATCCATGACTGCACAACATCAGGCAACTATCAACATATAAAATGACCCCCCCCCCCCCCCCCCCTTAAGTGACAAATTAGTTTTATTATTGCGATGAATTTGAGATTGAAATGAAAAGTATTCAACTATTTTACACTGATATTTCATCACTTTCCCTCCCTCACTTTCCATGTGTTTTACTCCATGTGACGGTGTAAGCCTTCCATCTGTTGGCTGCTGCGAGCCCTAAGCCTCAGGTCTAACCCTGACCCTTTAACAACTGGAATGTCACCATCACCAGAGTGTGATTTTGTGTGTGTGTGTGTGTGAGTGTGTGTGTTTTACATCCCTACTTCTGCTCGTTGAATATCATATTCCTTGAAATATTCGGCAGGTTGTGGCTGAGTTTTCTTCCACCTGTATCCTACATCACTGGCACTAACGTTCACCTGAACAGAACAGGCTGTTCACCAACATTCAGTGTCTCCCACCTCATTTTAATGGTGAATGTCTCAGTCTTATGTGTCCTGATTTTTAGGACCAAAAATGTATAAAACCAAATACCCTCAAAATGACTTAAGTCTCACATGTGTTTTCTGTGATGTCCTTTGGAGTTTTGTTGCAAACATGAAAATAAAGGTACATCAACATGTTAGCACGCTAATTATAATATTTACCTCATATTCATTCTGGTGCTGAACTTGTCTTAGACCATAGAGCCCAATTTATTCTTAGTAATGCTAATATTTAATATTTATTATTAATATAACTTAAAGATTTATTTTATCCACTTGGACATTTAGAGGCTCCGTAGTTCAATTCCATTTTATTTCTACAGCCCTATATCACAACAAGGTCTTTACAGGGTTAAACAACAGTTAAACAAAAACAGGGTCAAATAAATAGTAGATCGGCTGAAGGTGATTCCATCAGACAGGAGCCAAATGTAATGTAATGTAATCTAATCTAATCTAAAAAAAAAAAAAAAAAAAAAACACAGTAGGGAATTGTCTGCGTAGCAGTGGAAATTAATGCCATGTTATCTACTGATGTTACCTAGGACATACGGTGTAAATAAAATGGGCCGGCCAAAGGACCAACCCTTGTGGCACGCCATAAATAAGTCTGGAGTGTGGAGATGGTTGTTGGTTAACATTAACAAACTGGTACCTGTTAGATATGATTTAAACCCACAGAGGGCAGCACCTCTAATGCCTGTGTCCCATTCTAACCTGTGGAGTAGGATACTGTGTTCTATTGTGTCAAAAGCTGCACTCAGATCCAACAGAACCAGGACTGAAACCAGACCACTCAGGTCCAACAGAACCAGGACTGAAACCAGTCCATTGTCAGCAGCTAATCACAGGTCATTACTAACTTTAACTAGTGCAGTTTTGGTGCTATGATGAGCTCGAAAGCTCGATTGGAATTTCTCAAATAAACTATTGTCCTGCCGGTGTGAACAGAACTGTTGAAGTCCCACTGAGTCTAGGACTGTGGACAGGAAGGACAGGTTTGATATGGGTCTGGAATTAGATAAAATGTCAATGAGGTTTTTATAAAAGTGCCTTAATAAGTGCATATTTAACAGACTGTGGTACCGAACCAGTTACTAATGAGGTATTTATTAGATTTAGGACGGTGTCAAAAGTTAGGGGCAGGGTATCTGCAAAAAGTTTGGTTGTGATATGATCTAAAAGACAAGTGGATGAATTAGAACATGATGATAGATGTGAAATCAGCCTGTTCTACAGTGGAGAACTCATTCAATGAGGTAGAACTGTAGCAGGAATACAGGGTTATACTGAGGTGGAACTGTAACATGAATAGAGGGTTCTACTAAGGTGGAACTGTAGCCGGAATAGAGGGTTCTACTGAGGCAGAACTGTAGCAGAAATAGAGGGTTCTACTGAGGTGGAATTGTAACAGGAAAAG
>JAPSES010002699.1:0-14624 GCA_029822895.1 Maxillicosta whitleyi
GAGGAGGAGGAGGAAGAGGAGGAGGAGGAGGAGGAGGAAGAGGAGGAGGAGGAAGAGGAGGAAGAGGAGGAGGAAGAGGAGGAGGAGGAAGAGGAGGAGGAGGAAGAGGAGGAAGAGGAGGAGGAAGAGGAGGAGGAGGAGGAAGAGGAGGAGGAAGAGGAGGAGGAGGAAGAGGAAGAGGAGGAGGAGGAGGAGGAGGAAGAGGAGGAGCCGCTGTCGAAGACCAACTCAGCCTGATTTATTTATTGATTTATTGTGACGAGGCTTTTGAACCTGTTGATGAACTAGATTAATTAATGCAACAAACACAATAAGTTGATCCGTGTTTGATCCAGATCATCTTTAAACTGTTCTTTGAATTGTCTTGTACATGACACGTGTCGTATAAATAAACCTGCTTTGGCCTAAACTGTGTCTTAACTGTTAAATGTTTCATTTTCAGATACGAAATGATGGAAATGTGGAACAAGGAGATTTTCTTTTCTTGTGATTTGTAAGAAATGTAACATGACACAACTTTTGTATGTTTGTACAAAGTTATTTGTAGTTTGAATTATTGACATTTGGAAAGTCTTTCACTAGTTCTTCTCGGTTCCACTAGTGTCTTGGATAAAAGACGGAACGTTTTCAAAAGAGCGAAGCCAGTCCAGTTGAACCTTCATGAGAACATACGCAGACAATAGATCGTCTACTTTTACGTGATATAAACCAACGCCTCAATAACATTAATTTCAACCATAAGATTGTTGATATGTCACTAACTGAACATGTTTTACCATTAAATTGTGATGTTGAATATGTTGTGAGTGTATTCTTAGACCTTTAGCAGTAAAAGTCGCCTCCTAGTGTCAAAATGAAGAAGACACTGGGCTTTAACCAGCGTCTTATCGTTCTTTAAGATAAGATTCTTCAGGTTACAATTCCCAATGTTTTATACAATTCATTAGAATTTGGACGCTAAGTTGTTTCAAAGATTTATTGATTTATTTAGTCAGATTTTACAATGTTTGATTCAAAACTTGATGATGCAATTTATAGATTACGATTACAATAGATTATGAAAACACTGCAGTATCTGAACCAAAATCTTTTGAAAACACAATAAAGAAATGTCAGCATCAGTTTCAATTTGTGAAATTGTGATTCTTGAAGATGTTAGAATTACTGAAAACAATTCTTAAAAATTATCCCAAAGACTCGTGGCTCGTCTTAAAGACACGCTCACAAAGCGAAAAGCAAGATAATTCTTTTAAGATATAATTGTTAAAACATTAAAGGTTGTTTAAAATGTTACAATTCCTTAAGACGTTACTATGTGTCAGTTCTGTAACTGACATGAAAATCACTGAACTATTGTATTTTATAGTATTTTTCAGGTGGTTTTTAATACAGTCTGTCTTCTCACTCAGGCTTTGTATTAATATTAACACCATAAAGTCATTTACATCTTATTTCCACTTTGCTCTGAAATAACATGAAAATGAAATATTAACATTAAGATCTTAGAACCACCTCAATGAAAACCTGATGATAATTAAAAACCAAATCTTACCTGTTTGGTCATGGAGTCGATGAGCCGGACGTACAGGTCCTGCTCCGTCCTCACTCCTAAAACACAAACACTGCATGAGTTTGAGCTCGTTTCCCAGAGGGCTGTGCTGTGCATTAAAACCAGCGCACCCACCATTGCTGTACAGCAGCTGCAGTTTGTAGTGAATTCCATTGTTGGTTTTTTCTCCCGTCGGCTCCTGAACCAGAAAATATTCAATCAGGGATCGACAGAAGCACGAGTCATTAAATGTGTGTTTGGTTTGTACGTGTGACTGACAGAACGGACGGACGTGATGGTTTAGGACGTTAGATTCTTTACAGCGTTTACAATCCTTTCAGAGTTAATTCATTCTTACAATATGTCTCAAGTTACAATTTGTAGAAAATGTTATTTGTAAGTTTACAGTTTGCCAAGACATTCTTTAAAACATTACATTTTTCAAGTTGCGATTGTTACGAAGGTTACAATTGATTTTAGGATGTTAAAATCTATACTTAAAGCGTTACATTTAATAAAATGCTACCACTGCTTAAATGTACAGTTGTAAATGATCTTTTAAATTCACATTGTTGAAATACATCATTAAAGCCTTAAAAATGTGACCAGTCTTAATATTTTAATTGGTCAAGATACAATTTTCAAAAATGTTATAGTTGGCCCAGTTACAACTTTTAAAGAAGTCACCCTTAAACATGAGTCTTTAAGGTGGTATGATTCTTTATAACATGCATTTTCATTTAAGATGATTTTATGACATTCTCCCATTATGTCTCACCTTCTCTTTCTCCACAAAGTCCACGTACGCTGTGCGTTCAATCTCCACCGGTTGACCCTGTCGATCGTAAAGCGCCAACACAAAGTGGAAGAAGTTGGATTTCCTCAGGTTGGACGGCGGTTGCTTCTCAAAGTGAGCGCGAGCTAAACCCACCCCACTGAGGAAAAAAAGGAGAGAAAAAACCACTGCCATTACTTTAACATGAATTAAACCAAACCAGGATTCTTCTGTTGTCTGGAGTCAGCTTTTTACAAATCAGAATAAATATGATTTCCTCAAGAGACAGACGTGAACTTTATTTAAATATTTCCACATGAATAAATTCAAGCTGCAGAAATGACCTGAATGTTGAACTGAAGGTTAAATCAAACGCCCCTCAGTGAAAAACTGACTTTAAACAGAGAGAAGTCAAACAAAAATCACAGAAAACACAGAAAATAAACCCAGATCAGTTTTAGGACTGAAGCAGAATTGTAAAAAAGAGATCCAGAGTAGAAAAGAAATGTCCTAAGAAATAAATAAATAAATAAAACCGATTTATAACAAAGACATTTGACCTTCACATCATAAACGACAGAAAGAAAAAAATCATGTGAGGTAAAAACGAAACAGCAGAAAATATGAATAAACATGTTTGAGTCGAACGTGACATGAAGCTTCAGGCTGTGGAAAATAAAACAAAACACTGAACCACACGTTTGTGCACAAATATGTATAAATATTCATGTAGAAAAAGTCAAACCAAAACTTGACCTCAGCTCAAATATGTTTCTGGTCTCGTCTCTAATAATGAATATGTTTATTCAGAAAATAAGAACAAGAAACTGAATTAACTCAACTAAATGTTGACAGAAACTGATGTTAATAAAACTTAATGATGCATTTGACTTTATAAACTCTATGTTTATATCAATACGAATCACAGTCATTTCACTTAACAGTTAAATGTTCAGGCTGGAAGTATTTTAGAGTTTTAGTTGATGAAAATACGGAAGTGAATGTTGTGAGCTTCATAGTGTCTCTAATTTTTAATTTGGCATTATTATAATTATTATCATATATATTAAAATTTAATTCTAATAACGCCAAATTAGAGTTTATATATATAAATAATATATGATATTTTGTCTAAAATCAGGTTAAAGTCCACGTTTGATTTTCATTTTTATTTCATTCTGAATAATTTTTAATTAACAAAGATGATATAAGACATTCCTCTCTCCAAAAATCACATTCTAAACTCGGTATTAAATGTAACAGTTTCAGATTTCACTCATTTATTTACTCATGATAAAAACAGCTTTAATCAGATTTGGCTTCAGCTGAAATAAAAGGTAGAACATGATTCCAGTATTAATGACACATTAAGTTGTAATAAGTCTTTGTATTAAATGTTTCTGCAGCCGTGATGGTAAATATCTGAAGATTATTCTGCGTAATATCAAAGTAAAACACTTTTGGTAAATAAAAAAAAATCAAATGGTCGTCTGAGTTTCTTCTGCGACGGCATAAAACACTGACGACACCTTGGGAAAAAGGCAGGGATTATAGTTTTTATCCTTGATCATAAGTTGGCAACAAAGGGGGAAAAAATGTGTTTCTGACGTGTAAATGAAGGTTAAATGAGAAATGTTTTTATTTTGTTTCATAAATGTGAAACTTATGATTAACACAATGAGACTTAATTTCAAGGTTAAAAGTGTTTTAGTCAAATGTTTAGGAAAACATTTAAATCTTAAACTTAACCTTTTATTTTCTCTCCATTTTCTTTGTTTTTCTCTGAAATGAAACTGAAGAAAATCTAAATTGATGTTAAATGATAACTCGTCTTTTTTTTCTCTCACCCACGTTGACGAGTTTTAAATGTTTTTTTAATCTTAATGTAAGTTTCAGTTTTAATGTTTTTAACTTCCCAGTTCTCATCTCTTTTCTTTTTGTCTGATTTGGTGAAGGTTCAAAAACACTTCAGACTCCATCACAGTTTCTCCTCGAACGTATGCGGCGTTAAAGGTTTCCTCCGTGTTTGCCATCTCACACATTTTACATTTTAAAGCGCTCTCCTCCCGATCGCTGCTGCCGCTTGAGAATCCACTGGGACTACACTTCCCACAATCCCTCAGGGAGCAGGTAGTGGCGGCAGCAGCTCTGACTTTACCTCTGAGCAGCGGTGTTGGCATCCACCACACCGGCCGAGTGCATCCAGGAGCGAACGGCCAGCGGCTCCTCCTTCATGCTTGCCGTTGCCCCTCTGGGGAGGTTGTCCTGGATCCCGAACATCTCCGGAGCCCTAGTTTGTGACTGTCACCGCCACCGCCACGAAAAAGCACGAAGAAAAATAACAAGAAAGCAAAAAACTGGAAAGTGACAATCGAGATTCCAGACAAGTCCGGCGAAGAAAAAAGGTACGAAGGTTTGTAGCGCAAGTTTTTTCTGAACTTTTCTGATTTTTTGATGTTATTCAAAGTGGATTAAAAAATACCTAATGTAAAAAATTTCTTTTATGGTAAAAATTCTCAATGTGGAAAAATGTCATGTTGGAGAAATGAATGACTGAGGAAAAAAAAAAAAAAGAAAAAGAAAATCCTCAGAGGACAAAAAACGCAGATGGAGTCGGGTCCGACTCGAGCGAATCGAGCGCGAGCAAAGTGTCTTTTTTCTTTTCCCCAAAGAGGAGGAGAAGGAGGAGAAGGAGGAGAGGAGCATGGAGCGGAGGCGGGCCGCTGATGGAGGGATGAGGAGCAGAAACTCTCAGCCCTGCGGCCCCACAGGACTGGACGCCAAAACCCAAAAACCCCACGGGGTCTTCCTCTGAGCTGATGACGCCACAGCAGCGGGGGGCGGAGCTTGACCATATATGGATGGAAGGAGTGTGTGTGTGTGAGGAGAGAGGAAGAAAGAGAGATAAAGAGGGGAAAAGGGGGAGGGGAGGTGGAAGAGGAGGAGGGCACTTGAACCGACCAACCAGAGAGAGACAGCAGGTGTGTGCGCTTAATGTGTGTGTGAAGGAGAGAGAGCCCTTGATCGCCCGGTGTGTGTGTGTGTGTGTGTGTGCGTGTGTGTGTGTGTGTGTGTGTGTGTGTGTGTGTGCGCGCGCACGCCATCATCATCTTCAGTTTTTAATTCCAGGTCTGACATCAGTGTGAAGGTTTTTATGTTATTCAAACAGAACAATCTGCTCAAACCATGTGACTTTATATCATTCAGATGCTCAGAGGTTGAAGGGGCATGAGTTTAACTACCAGAAATCACAGAAAGAGAATCAAACAGAGTCAATGAGATAAAGAGTCAAACACAAAGAGTCAAAGACACACAGAATCAAACGACCACATCGAAGAAATAGAGTCAAACACAAATAGTTAATTGTCAATGCGATACAGAATTAACTATTTTAATTAATTAAAAGAATCAAACAGATCCAAAGTCAACCATAAAGTCAACAAGTCAATTAGATACATCATCACAGTGATAGTGAGAGATGAAGACTCGAATAAAGAGTCAAAATGATAAAGAAGAGTCAAGGAGAACCCAAGATAACAATGAGATAAAGAGTCAAGAGATATGGAGTCGACAAGATCCACAGTTAGAGGTAAAAACAGAGTGAGATTTTTTTTTTTACAAAGGCAATGATTTTAACTCAATGAGAAAAAAGTTAAGAGACAAACATTGAAGAGATAACAACTCACTAAGTCAAAGTTTTAGTAGAAAAAAAGTCAACTAAACAGTCAGTAAAGTACAGAGTTTGAACACAGCTGATGGGTTCCAGTTTTCATCCTTCAGAACATTAGTATTGAACCTCATTAAAAGGCTGGATTTAAGAACAGAATGATGTGTGAATCTGAGTTTTCAGAGAAAAGAAAACACAGACATACATAGAGCCAGGCTTTTCAGAGTAAGAGCGCTCCTGCCTTCTGGGGACGAAGGCCTCTGAGGCTCGGAGGGGTGGACCGAATAAGGACTGAAGGATCACAAAGGAGGAGGAGGAAGAGGAGGAGGGCTCAGCTTCAAGTGAGGATGGAAAGAAAAGAAATACATTTTACAACTGAAGGTAAATTTTAAGGCACAAGGATGTTGAGGACGATTACACAAATGAAAGCAAAAGGAAAAGAGGAAGAAAATGAGACAAGCAAATTTATCAAAGAAAACAAGAAAATGGAGAAAAGAAGAAGGGCACGATGACAAAGACATGGTGAGCTCCTTTATTTTTTATTCTACTCATGTTATTACTTTTTCGGCCTAAATTACTAATCAATCAATCAATCCCAGACCAGCCGATCAATACCAACGTTAATACCATTACGAATAACATCACTGCTATTAATAAAACTAGTGCTTTTCAGCCTGAAGGTTTTTGTTTGTAATGAAACGATGATAATTCAATTTAAAAGGACAGATAAATGAGCTGTGTGAAGGTGTGAAGGGGGACTGATGTGGAGCGCTGGAGGGGGTTTACAGGAGGGGAGGGGGGACGGGACTGCAATCTGGTTTCCAAATGAGGCAGCGTTCTTTTGGGAACAAACCCCCGACCTGCGAGGAGGAGGAGGAGGAGCAAGAGGAGGAGGAGGGTTTCAGAGCTCGTCCTCTGCCTCCGATCGGCTTCACATTCTCGCGCTTTAAGACCAAAAAGTACCATTTATTTTTCACTGTTTACAATTAGAATATCCTTAGTAACACACAAACCACCAGTCCTGCTTTGTTCAGGAAGGCAGAGCATTTGTCAGGAAAAATTAATGAAAAATGTACAAAACTGAACAAAATAATAAACAAAGTGAATTAAATTAAACAAAAAGTAACACATAAACCACAAGAACATATGAATAAAGACAAAGCAAAAAGTAAATAAAATGAATAGAAATAAAATATCAATAAAAATTTGAATAAAACACAATTTACTGAATGAAAATACTTCAATAAAAATGAACAAAAAAAATTTAAAAAGAAAAGAATAAAACAACAAGTATTAACAAAAAAAAACCAACCAGAAAAATCTCAACAAAAAAGATAAAACAGAGCCAATGAATAGAGACAAAACAAGATTTTTTTTAGATGAAGAGATGCCACAACAATTAACTGATTAATAAAGAAAATGAATTAAACTGAGTAAAAAAAAAGTACAAAATTACAAACCCAATGAATAAGACTGAACAACTCGCAATAAGAACAAATGAATGAAATAGGGCTGGGCTGATAGAACGATAACGATACATATCGCGATAGACACTTGATCGATAGAAAATGCATTCGATAGAATGTTTCGATAGAGCGGTTCTTTTTTTCCAAGAGCCCGAGGTCCGCTTTCATTGTGAAGGAAACACAGACTGGATTCAGTTTGTTTGGGCAAAGGCACCGGTTCTGTCACGCCTAGAAACGCATGGTGAGTGACACGCTGATAGCCAATCATATTGACCCTATTGCGCCCCGCCCACTGTGTTGCTGCGTCGCAGTGTCCGGTCATGTGATCAGCCTCTGCTGCGTCACTGGTTGATGCCTCTATAATGAGAGTAAATAACTACGGCTTATCTGTGTCACATGACTGAACTACAGTTATTCTGAAAACACTATATTTAACCACATGTCGTCTTAAAAAACATTAAACAGTGTGTTAATAACATGGTTAATAAACCATCAGTAGCACCAGTGTAGCTAATGTAGCTAAAAATTGCTAGCTCGCGACGCGTCAGAGCAGGTAAAGTGACAAAGACTTTTCACTGGTGCTTCACTGAAGCTTCGTAGCCCAGACGTGTGTCAGGTGTAGTGGTGTTGGTTTTCCCTCCACAAAGTGAAACCAGCAGATATTGGGCTTTTTCTGAGGTGCTTTTGAAGCTGTCAGCTGTCAGTTTACTTGCTCTGATGCGCCGTGAGCTAGCAACTTTGAGCTACATTTGCTACATTGGCGCTACTTACAACCGTATCAAAGCACCTCCACAGACGCAGCAGACGCAGCAGACCGCCACGCAGAGGTTCTGATGTCAGTGCCTGATGATAAAGCAGATAAACACCATAAAGATAGAACAGACAGGCTTCCTCTGCACGGTGGAGAAAAACCTACTTCACATAATGAACCCACGCTATGTACTTCCAGGGTGTTATTAATTTAATTAATTTATTAATCAGAGGGTGATCTTTTTGCACTAAACTGCAGTGAAAAATTAAAAATATATGACAGTTGGTCTCAGGTCTCAGGTTTTGCTCTGTGTGCATTGAACACTTTGTTTTTTTTATAACACCTTTTATGCACTATTATTGATAATTATTCAGTTTTCATTTTGTTCATAACATTGAACATGCGTGTTGACAATCCTTGCTTATTGGTTGTCAGAGGACGTTTAAATAATAAAAAAAAAAACCCGTTGTATTTTCCCCTTCTGGTCCTTATTTTAAATATGTCATAAAATGTTTCAATAATTATCGATATTGACCGATATGAAACACTTATATCGTGATATAGATTTCTGCCATATCGCCCAGCCCTGGTCCATAAAACAATTGTACCTGGAGTATGAGAAGGTATAATATGTCCACTTGAAGGCATTGATTTATAGTTTACAGATCCTGACTATATGGAAAACATCGATTGATTGGACTTTCTCTGTAAATATGGGTCTGAGGAAACAAACGATTGATCACTGTCAGATCAATAACAGCCCATCATAAAACTACAGTGTGTTTCTGTTTGAGTGCCAGCAGTTTGACTGTCTGACCAGCAGGTGGAGACAAAGTCCAGGATTAGAACGTGTGTCAGTCTTCCTGACTGTACGAAAGTAAAACCTTGATTAATTGGGGTCCAAACATAGTTTGAAAGGAAACCCTTAATGTCAAGTTTAGAAGAATATTTAGAAAATGTGTAAAAATGGGAATTTCTGATCATTTTAAAGTTATTTCAGGAAAGTGAAATAGTTTCACATGCTGATATATGAAAATTGAAAATTTTCATGAGATTATTTTGTCCAGATTCATTGATTATTTTTTGCATTTTGCAGATTTTGTTTTTATATTGTCACTGAACAAACTAACTAATTAACTAAACAATAAACTAACCAATTAATTCAAAATGGAAAAAAACCCCAATAGAACTTATTTATTATTTTTAGCTTGACCTTTAGTTAGTTACTTTCAGAGGAGGAAATGAGTGGTGTAAATAAGGAGACAAAATGTACTTTTGTGGGTTTTTTTTACCTGGTCTCTACATGAACCAGATATATTGGATGTTTCCATCATCACCTGAACAAACATCTTGTTATGTGTTATTTTCAGGTGATTTAGTTGAAAAGGTAAGACTCAGATCTTTGTCAATAAACTAAATCAACAAAAATTAAAATCATTATGTGAGAACAAATATTAAGTTGATTTAAGCACATTTCAGTAATTTTTTAAAAATTTAAATTTCACCAATTTCAATGGAAAAAATAATGAAATTCAGTCAACTTTAATAATTAAAGAGTTTGAAAATGTTAGGGTGTTTACATTTCACTACTACATAAACTTTTATATCAGTGCAATATTTATTTTTGTAGGCGTTTTGTAAACCGCAGATTAGACCACAGATAGATTGGTTCACCCGCAGGTACCCGAACCTGTGCAGGTCTCTGCCTCGGAGCACCCCCGGATTGGCAGTAAGGCATACGACGTGAAATATAATAATTATAATTTAAAAACACGTTGTTGAAATCACCCACCCTTAGGGCTGGGCACCGAAATTCGGTTCTTTCATGGCACCGACCCAAATGTTGCGGTTCCTCTGGGTATCCAAATATGCCCTGTCTTTGGGTTCCACGTTTGGATACCCAGATGTTAATCATGTGAAGCTCCGATAAGTGCATGTGTGCTTATTGACTGAAACGTCCGCGTGCATGAGTAGCATTGTAGTGAAATGTAAACACCCTTTTCCAAGATAAAAAATACGGCGTAACTGAGTGAGGGGAGGAGCTCACGTGATCCCTTATATGTTTGTATGAGCCTTGGAGTTCCGTTGGCTTAGTGGATTAGTTGTTTGACTGGGGTGTGAAATGTAGCTACTTCGAATCCCGGAGGACCATGTTTTTATACCCAGCCCTACCCACCCTGAATTAATTAATTGATTGATTAATTAATTAATTAATTGGTGGCCTGGTCTAAGTAAAAAATGCCCGGCCTGAAAAAATGGCCCAGTCCAGCCCTGCCTCGGAGGCAAAGTTAAGAGCTTCACTACATTGATTTTTGATTTTATTATCCAGAGAAATGGTATAAAATTAGTTTATTTTACAAAATGAACAATAAAGCTCACTCTAAAAAAAATCCCTTGTCCATTTGGAGAAGCTTCTGGACAAGTCTGCTTGACGATCGGACTATGGCCAATGTCACACCCTGATTTTCTATGGTCTAATCAAAAGCTATTCATTAAATGAGATGATTTAAAATTTACAATATGGTAGAACAACAACAATACAACAAAACCAGTCTTCATTGCAAAAAATAAAGAAAATCAAAACAGAAGAAATAGTTTTGTTGATAATATTAACAATGGATTTTAATTGCTTATTAATAAGATAACCAAATGATTAATTAACTCATCAAATAAATTATCCTGACAGTAATGGATAGGAACTTAATGGTCAGTTCCAGATCTTTTTTTGTGGAGTGTTTCTACTCCAAATGAGGCAGTTTGTTTTTTTCAGAATAAAAATCCTGTGACTTTGCTGTGTCCTGTCCTGGAGGACAGATGTGAGGACGAGTCAGCAGATTAAAATCGAAGGACAAGGTGTCTGGACATCTGGAGCCGCCACTCAAATCCGTATTAATTAACCCTCTCTTTTAATTAATTACAGAGACGTCATGTTCAATTAGAAAGAGTTAAAGAGCTGGGATGTTTTTAATTGATGCTGAAGAAGCGTTGTCGTCCTGTCAGACCAGACCTACTGAGAGAGTCAGCTTTCAAAGGAACAACAAATCCATCCAGCAAACATCTGTTGTGACTTTTAATTATTTAACTTAGTTTATTACATTGATATATATATATATATATATATATATATATCAATGAAGATATTGGGATTCTAAATATTCTAATGCCTCAAACATATTGTGAAATAAGAAGGTGAAGTAGCATGTAACTGAATTATGGGAAATATTTAGGAGGAAAATCTTCATCAGCAGCACAACACTAATAAAAGCACAAAAAACACATGTTTGAGTAAAACAAACATAATCACAAAATAAAACAATAAAGACACATGAAATGACACATTACAAACATTGGAAAAACATAGTAAAATACATGAAACAATAAAATGAAATGACAAAACGCATGAAATAAAATATTCAAAATCAATGGAGTAAAATAATTAAGTCACAAAAAATGTACAACAGAATAAACACAAGAAATAAAACAATGAAAACCCATGAAATAAAACAAAACAATAAAAAGAGAAAATAAAACAGTAGAACAAAAGATGAATTAAAACATGAATAATAAACAATGAAGCACATGCAATAAATTAAAATGCATGAAATAAAACAATAGAAAGAGAAGCAAAAGAATAAACACTTCAAAATAAAAGAGCAAACATGCTAATAAAACAAAAATGTTAAATAAGCAATTAAAAAATTTGTTAAACAATAAAAACCCAACAACAGGAACATTATATAGAAACAGAAAGTAGAAACACATTAATTAAAACAAATGCATGAAATAGAAGAAACATATATAAGTGTAGAAACATGAAATATTGATTAGTGTAAATAAAAACATTGGATAGTATTGATAAATAATGATAAATTACTGATCACAGCTGATCTCCTTTGTCTCCTCTTGGTGTCAGTGTTTCATCATCTCCAGTTGCTGCTATAATAGAATCCTCTGAACTGGGAAAACTGTCTTTTCCAAACAGACACAGAAACACAGTAGATGATTGAATAAAGTAAAAATCAAACTGGAAATGATTAGAAAAACATGTGAAGACCAAAGAAAAACATCTGTCATAGTGAAATGATAATTAAACTGTAATAAAATGAAATTACATGTAATTCTACATGTAATTTCGAGTGTTGTTGAAATCCAGACTTACCTCATAAAAACTGAAAACATTTTTTTTAATTATATAATTTCATTTTCCAACATCAACTTCACCAAGAGACACAGTTTAGGAAAAAAACTAAAGATGTTACAAACACTTACTACGCTCCAAATAAATCAATGTAATATGTAGTTATGTACAATAAAAGCTGTGCAATGATTAGGGAGAAGTTAGAATTCCTTTGTCATCAGGATTACTATTATTTCATTTCCAGAGTTCAACTATTTCAACTTTAAAATAATTCAAGTGCATATAAAAGCCTTTGTAACTGACTCTGTGATCCGCTCTGACGGGTGTAAAAACTTTCAAAATGAGTATTTTTAAACAAATCTGAATACTGGAGTGAGTTTTATGTCTCTGTGGCGACTCGGCAGATGCTCCCAGGTGGAACATACATAATTAAACAGATCCGTTAACCATTAAGTAACCAACTGCTATTAATGAACAGTAAATAATGATATGAATCAGAAGCAATAAAGTGTGGACGTAGATGTGGATAAAAGAGACTAAAGCAGGAGCAAAATCAATTTGGTCATTTTTCAACATAAATATGTGTTTCCTTGTCTCTTATTGATCTGACTCCTTCCCATATCCGTGAATGTTCATCTGTCACAAGGGAAGCACTGATAAAGTGGCCAATATTTGGTCAATATTGGTGTTGTTTGACTTAGCTGTTCTGTTATACTTGAGGTTTTCTGTATGTTTTAATCTGTATCCATTCAAAGATAATGTTGTGAAGGAAAGAAAAACTTAAAAATATCAATGATTTTATAGTTATGACAGTTGTTTGTTAGGGGACCTAACGTATAAATGTATGAGAATAAAACCCATCAGAATCTGCCATAAACTAAGCAATTTACTGATTAACTGATAATAAAATTAGCAAAATAATCAACACAGATATTAACAGTTAATGGGAACAGGAAATTAATTGTAACACTTCATATTTGCTGAATGTATGACGACTTTTCACTGCCTCATAATGAACAAATGAAAAATAGACATGACTGAAATCATGTTTGATTTCGTAAAACAAAAACTACTATTTTTTTTTCTTGCCATACAGAAAGTCTGACTATTGGGTATTAGGTATAAGTAGTGTTGTTCGGATCCGATCACGCGATCGGAAATCAACGCCAATCACGTAACTGCGGACTTGATCCGGACTTGGACATTATGTTCCGATCAGGTATCGAATAAATAATACATATATTTATTACCAGGACTCGCTATCGGCAGATACTCAAAATCAAATGACTCGGAGGCAAAAAATGTAATTGGCACATCCCAAGGTATAAGTTAAAAAGATCGTTCCAGATTTAACTCAAGTTAATTTTTGGTTTTAGACAAATGCATGTGTTGTAAGTACTGAGGAGGAGGTATCCCATCATTCCTCTGAAATCTGTGCTTATGATGGACTGTAGCAGACCTGGCTTTTGTACAAATATGTCAAAAAATAAGCCGGAAACTCGTCTTGAAGACATTTATATACACCCCATAAAGTTGGAAGAATTTAGTTTTCAGGTGCATTCCTCTTTTATTCTTATTTCTACACATCAGTTATCACCTTTGACCTGAGGTAATGAGTCCCATTTACACTTTATAAGAATAAATCACATTGTCACTGTCATTTCATGAAAACAGGTAAAAATACTTTATTCCAACTTCATGGGCAGCTGTGTATAAATATATATATATATATATATATATATATATATATAATACATGTAAGCAGTCGATGGAGGATTTCTCCAACCAGTGAAAGAAGTCAGTAGGCATCATTAACAACTGGACCAAGTCCAGGTGATTCATAAAGACTAAACTAACAGGAAATCAGGTGGGTTTTTTTTGTTCTTTTTTCCATGGATGAAGATTAGATCCTCAAAATGAGATCAATCTGCAAACCATGCCCTGGATGTGTGGATTAAAAGATGAGTTCTGAATAATAACAAGTAGAAGGAAGTGAGACAGCAGGAAGTGACATCACTGGTAAGAAGTAGGAAGAGAAAGTTATGAATCAGACACAGCTGAGGGTTTAGTAGAAGGATCTTCAGGAGGACAGTTAAAGTTATGAATCAGACACAGCTGAGGGTTTAGTAGAAGGAACTTCATTAGGACAGTTAAAGTTATGAATCAGACACAGCTGAGGGTTTAGTAGAAGGAACTTCAGGAGGACAGTTAAAGTTATGAATCAGACACAGCTGAGGGTTTAGTAGAAGGAACTTCAGGAGGACAGTTAAAGTTATGA
>JAPSES010002723.1:0-14773 GCA_029822895.1 Maxillicosta whitleyi
ATACCTGTATATGATTCAATATTTATTTATACTCATTATACTTAAAACACTACAGTTTTCCTAATAAAAATGAAATTCAAATAAAATAAAATGCAGGATATTAAGAGGGCATATCTTAATTGATCTAATCATGTGACCTTGTGCTTATAGTTTGAGTTATTGTTTGTCAGTATTAATTGTCAGCCTTGTAAATACAATATCCTGACCAAAGATATAAAATAAAATTCTCAGTAATCTGAACCTGGCTTTTCTGCCTCCATCCATAACAATATACATTATATAGTTTTAATATTGTCTAAAATTGACTTTTATTTGGAACATATAGTATAACAAATTATTACATGTTCAAAAACAAATTTGTTTTAGCAAAAAAAAAAGTCTTAGTTTTTGATTTTAAAAATGGTGTCATGAGCCAAAAAAGGTTGGGAACCACTGACCTATAGCCTCAAAGGTAAAATAAACCATATACTGTTTATAGTCCATGAACTGTGAAATACTCAAGTCTTTTGAACACTTACAACATTTATGTAAAAGTTAAAGCTGCAGTGCTGATTGAGGACAGTTATTTATATGAATCACAGCTGTAATGACTGACCAGATTGTGTAAGACCTAGATGTGACTCTTCTGCTCTGCACTATACGTCAACATGGAAACTTAAAAAGCAAGTTCACTTTCCCATAATGGGACAGAACAGTGACAGCTCTGCTATCTTTTTATTTAAGCTTTTAATTCAGACTAACAGGGATGAGCTGCAGACGGAAGGTATATATTTTAAAGTTCTGGATTTTTATTCGTCGAGTTCTGATCCTGAAACTTTAAGAGTTTATTAAGTCCCTGAAAATGCTGACTGTGAAACCTCAGCCGCAGAAAACACAGCATGAACGGAAAGACAAAAAAATGAAATATTTTTAGGGGTTTTGGTGTCTTGGATATTGGAGGTTCCAGGTCATCTTTAGGTTCCTCCAGAAAATGAGGAATAAACTGTCTTGTGAGTCAACGTTCTCTGACAAAAGCCAAGTGAAAAACAAAAAAACACAAGGTCATAATAAGAACTACTGTCAAAGTAATTGCATTATTTGTTTAAATGTTTAATACTGTCCCCAAAAATGAGCTGAACACTTACTTTACAGATGCAATAAGGCCAGCTACTGAAGAAACTCCCCGGTTCTTCACATCTTTCTTTAGGATTATGGCCAATATCAATGCATTTTTCCTATTATTATGCTGAGAAAAAACTAATATAAAACTAAAATTATTCAGATTTTTTTTCTCAGGATTCTGACTTTTTTTCTCATAATAATAATAATAATAATAATAATAATAATAATAATAATAAAAATAATAATAGTACTAAAATATTTAATTTTTTTTCTCACTGACCGTAATTCCTTTCCATTAAATTCTGACTGTTTTCTCATAATAATAATAATAATATATGACATTTTTTCCAGTGGACCTAATCTTCTTCTATGTCTATCTTCTGTGGAAATTTTCACTTAATTGGTTAGAAGATGTTTTGTGTTGGTGTAACCATTAATAAATCAGAGAATGGAATTCTTAAATAAAATGTCAATGTCTGTGCATCTTTATAAGAGGGTTTGTTTGTTTGTTTGTTTGTTTGGGTCTGTACACTGACATTTAAAATCCGTTTTCTCAGCTAAACTGGGCATGTTCTTTGTTATAATTGAAATGCTGCAGTAATACAGTGAGCTAAAAACTGACATATTAAAATGACTGTTCCCAGATAATGTTTAAAATCAATTTTAACAGCTGTTTAAAGTCTGATTGGTTTGACATTTGCTAGTTCCAGTTCTGTTGTATGTGCGGGTAGGCTCGTATATTTGGCTGAAAATGGACAAATTAAGATGATGATTGATGATTGTTATGCAGAAAATCAAATCTTTTCAGCTATTTTTAGTCAGATTGAACTAAAATGTGTTGCTGTAGCTGCTATTTATATTAGGTTTCTGCTTATATAGGATATTATATTACATTGTTGTTGTGAGAAGAGAAAGAAGATCAAAAGTAACATCAACAATTCTGCAGATGTTACTTATCAGCTATACATTAATAAAAAGGTTTGTCCTAATCATAGGTTGCTCTTCTCTCATTTTGATCAAATTGCAAATATTGTGTAATATATAGTGTAATATAGTGGTTTTGCTTTGTTGTCACAGTCATTCTCTCTATAGTAACTGTCTGTTTTTCCATGCTTTTTTAATCGTACACAATCAGAAATGACCGTGTAGGTTTGTGTCCTTCCTTTTTGGTATCACACAGAAGACCGCTACAGTCAATTAGTGTGGCTTGTGAACAGTGAGTTAAGTTTCTGCTGCACTGCGGTGATTTACTGCACTCTGTCATGCTGCATCGGATTACATACGCTCTGAACCAGAACATTTTGATAAGGAGTGGACTGAGCTCTTGATACATTTCCTAGCATCCATGTGTTCACCAAATCTTGTTTGTTCTTTTGCGGGTAAACAAAGCATATGTTTAATCCTGCGTGTGTGTGTGTGTGTGTGTGTGTGTGTTAGGTGGTGCAGCTGGAGGAGCTATTGGCTGTACGCCACTCTGTGTTTGTGATCGGGAACGCAGGCACCGGGAAGAGCCAGGTGATGAGGTCACTCCAACGAACCTATCAGAACATGAAACGTCGACCGGTGTGGGCGGACCTCAACCCCAAAGCTGTGACCAATGACGAGCTTTTCGGCATCATCAACCCAGCAACCAGAGAGTGGAAAGACGGTGATTAGTGTCTCCTTCAGAAAGCCTCATGAATGACACCTGACCTGAGTAACCACAAAGTGAACTCTTTTTTTCCCCCACAGGGCTCTTCTCTAACATCATGCGTGAACTGGCCAACGTCAGCCACAGTGGGCCAAAGTGGATTGTTCTGGATGGAGATATTGATCCAATGTGGATTGAGTCACTCAACACAGTCATGGATGACAATAAGGTGTGAGCTTTGGATGTTTATGGGGACAGGTTTTCAATATATATTATAAAAAGTCAAATATTTTCAATAATATAGAGCAAAAAATCCCAGTGAGCGTATTTGAAGCACCCACTACCTAATGTTAATAAAGAAGCAACAAGTGGTGCCGGGCACAACAAACCCCGCCCCTCACATGTGTTGTATCTTATTTTGGCATCCATCCAGCTGATTTCATCATGTCTATGCGTGTACTGATGTCAGCATATCAACTGCTATAACTATATCTGAGGTATATTGAAACAAACAACACTGATGTTTTTGTAGACATATGAAATCTCACCCATTATAAGTAAATGGGAGGGTTAAAAATTAATAGAAAAAATTCAACTTTGACTGACTTTTCCCAAAATTTAATGATATTTATTCTGGGTTACTGGCAATCTATAAACCCAATCTGGTAGGAATTTAACCCTTATGTACTAGTCGAATCAAATTTGACCTGTTTTAACATTCAACACTAGTAAAAAAAACATACCCTAAACGTCATTCTTTTATTCTGAAATTTGATGAGTTTTCCTAAATTTGCCAAAATACACAAAATGTAAATATTTTAAAATGTTATGCTACAGATTTTTGGACACTGAAGCTGGTTCAGGTCAATTTTATATATAAATCATAAAGACTTTTATGTTTTTATATGTTATGTAAAACGGGACATGATACTGTGTGATAGTAGATGTTTTTTGTCCAAAAATGAGTTTGTAAAACTTACAAAACATATGCTCTTCCTGCTCTGAAACATTATATTTATATATTACATATATTTATTAATGAGGAATAGTCTTTTTAGACATTCTAAATAAATCTGTAGTTCAACATTTGGTTTAGACATTACTATGAGGGAATTCTGCGTATGGGTTAAATTTGACCTGAGATGAACTGTGAAGGTTTAAGAAACGAAAAGTTTGTAATGGTTAAGCAATAAAGTCTGAATGTTGGCCTACTTTTCCCAAAATGTAATGAGATCTATTGTTGATCACTGGCAGTATATATATATATATATATATATATATATATAAATCAAACCAGGAAGCTGAGGAGTGTTAGAAGCTACGGTGTGTCAAATGGCCAAAACACCAGATGAAGCTGAGGTACACAACTGATGATGTGTCTCGCTGGTGACGCCTCTTAAACCCCCCCCCCCATTTTATCTCCCAGTGGATGTGATGCAAACACCAGGGACTGTCATCCAGTCCTTTGATCAGACCATTTATTACTTAACACATGGAATGTATACATAGATAAACAGTGAAAACCAAGACAGAAGCCAAAATGCCTCAGTATCTCCCTGGCGGATGTCCATAGGACCTAAATCTTGCCTCCCACGCCTTAGTTTAAATAAAGTCAGTGGGATTTCAGCCAAAAGTCAATGTACAAATCCAATATATTTTATCAAAGGTGATTTTAGCCTTGATTTCTTAACACTTATTTATGTTCACATTACCATCAGCCTGATCAGTTATAAAGAGTGATGACGCACGTGTATGGCCAGAAACAGATCAGGCACTTCACATCTTCAGCAGCATTACAGCTCGTGCGACTGCGATTTTGGCCTTATTTGATGTCGACGCCCGTCTTCAAATATAATCTAGGGTTTAACCACTCAAAGGAGTATTTCATTCATAATAAATATGGCAATCATCCTTACAGATGCAGTAGGGCCTTTCGCACTGATCGGTTCTTGGGGCCTGAATAGACAGTAATTAAGAGTAAGGAGACAAAAGAAAACTGATTCCTTCCTCTATTCCTATGCCAGTAGATGTATTTATTTAATTTTTCTGCTAACCCATTCAGTTTGTTCTCTCCAGACTGTTGACTAAGTCTTTTATTCAGTATCAGAATGACGAAGGTTACCACATATTTACTGTCTGCTGTTCATACATATGAATAGGAAATTGTGGCTGACTCATCAACCATGCCAGAGAGTAGTAAACTATTTGTACTCTATTTGTGCATGGAATAATAAATGATAGTGTGTGTGTAACGCTAAGAATAATGCTGAGGATAGCAGGTGACATAATCCAGGCTAAGACTGTGTGAATGCCACAAAACAACACTTAACATGTTGCTCAGAGTGTAATATCCTGTCTCCTTCTGGTAGGTGCTGACTCTGGCCAGTAATGAGCGGATTCCACTAAACCCCACCATGAGACTAGTGTTCGAGATCAGCCACCTTCGCACCGCTACCCCCGCGACTGTATCCAGAGCAGGTCCTCCTCACTTGCCTTTTGTTGTACTCTCATTCTCGGCTCACTCTACGTCAATAGCTTCCATGTCATTTGATTAATTTGTCATTTATCACACTTAAACTACAATATCAACTAAGGCAGATGTTACGTTATAATTCAATCTTGTGGCTCCTGCTTTAAAATCTCAAAGCCGCATCAGTCGATATTTTCACATTAACAGATGATTGCGTGTAACGTGATGTGTGTCGCTTACAGTGATGAGCCCGCGAGGAATTATCTTTCCACTGAATCTACTGTTTACTCAGCTCTTTAGATCTTTGTCACATCTATTAACTGTTTTCAGTCTTCAGGCAAAAACACTGAGGTGAAGTCAAACCCACTGTGATGGGGGAAAAAAAAAAAAAAAAAAACATCTTGTGAGTCAAAATAACGATTTAGTGTCTGAAATTAATGAAACTATTTCAGTGTAATGAGAAATACTTAAAGAAAAATGAGTTCTTAAAATATTGACTTAGTACAACAAAACTTTTTTAAAATAAGTGCTTATTACTTAATGTCTTCCCTTCGTGTTTTTACCGGGCTACTTTTATGTTCGTAGTTATTTTGATAATCCAAATACTAAATGCACATGTGCACTGTAAGGCTCCTCCAACTTATTTCAAACATTTTTATTATTATTTTTAATATTTAGATTCATATTCATACATAATTTTCTTATTTTGGCTATATGTACAAGACTATTATTATGATTATTATTATTATTATCCATTTACCTTTGCATTACATTTACATTTGCTTCATGGACACGTTGACAATCATTTATACATGTAGATAAATGTATCTGTGTGTAAGTAAATGTCAATATCTTTGTCTTCATACAGTATGTAATATTTATTACTATTCCTGTAGTTGTTCTGCAAAAGTAGGATGATCATGAAAAATCATGAATTGATTTTTCACAAATTACTTCTCTGTTTTATATTTATATGACAATATTCATGCAACAAAAATTCACAAATTACTTTTTCTTTCTTTCTTTCTTTCTTTCTTTCTTTCTTTCTGTGAGCAATATTAACACCTTTTTTCTTTTTTCACAGTGCATTTTTTTTATGAATAATGTTTTGAGACTAATTTGAATAAAAATTTGAATTATAAAAAAAGTACTTAGTACATCCAAATAATGAAACACTTTGTCAAAATAAAGATAAACTCTTTATCCAAATACAGCCTTTCTCTCAAAACAAGAATTTGTAATCTCTAAATAATACGAAATCACCTCAAAAGAAGGATTCAGCATCTAAAATTGTTGAGTTATGTATAAAAATAATGAATTACAATCTCAAAATAACGTGCTAACATATCACAATGAACGCTCACAACGAACCAGCAGTTCAGATAATGGTTGGATTGGTGGATGTCGCAAAGATGATGATTTTAAAAAAGCAATTCACTAGTCTGACAAGGTTGGCAATTATTATGAGTTACAGAGTTCGGAGTTATTACTTTGAAAGACTAACTCACTGTTTCGATTTACTAGCCTTTATTTCATCACAGTGGGAAGATTGTGTTTCCATACAAACAGCACGAATTCAGTCGAATTCTCCTGTTGATCTGCGGCTGTTTGATGTGTAAACAGTCTATTGGATGCTACAGCTTGTTGTGCTCCAAAAATAATGAATGCAAATTTAATTATTTCAAGAAGAAGGTTTGTCACTTTGTATTTGACAATTTAAGCTATTGTTGGAAAGGCGGGGAAACAAATCATTTGTAAAAGATCAGTGTGTAAGTCTAAGAAGGTGTAGTTGGAGTAGCAGCTGGTTATTCACTTCTATTGCCTTCCCCGCCGCTCTGTCGGTAAACTATGCTAATGTTGTTGTTCTTGGCAGTAGCAGTGACAAAGTTAATCCTGTCCCGTTTCTCTTTACAGGTATCTTGTACATAAATCCAGCAGACCTCGGCTGGAACCCACCTGTTCACAGCTGGATCGACAAGCGGGAGATCCAATCGGAGAAGGCCAACCTGACCATACTGTTCGATAAGTACCTCCCCTCCTGCCTGGATGTCCTCAGATCAAGGTGAAGGCACTTCCCAGCAGCTCTCTGTCACATCCCATAATTCCAGTCATTTCTGGGGTGTTTTGCTCATGACATAACACGGGGAGGGAGGGAGGGACGGTGCTGCAGTGGGCGGGTTGGACCGGATCAAACTGGGACTGACTCAGAAGAACTGGATGCTCTCCTGCATGCTATTGTACAGGACCACTCCGCCTCCTCCAACACCTCCATTGACTGGAGCAGACGACGTAAACAGGAAGCAGAGGAGGGAGACACAGAGAGATGAATATTTTGTCCTCTGTGAGGCTAAAAAAAAATCTAAAAATACACCAGTGTAACATCACACAGCACACTTCATAAATGTGTCATCTGTTGGTTGAAAACATCGACAAGGGCCATTCAACCAAACTGGTACAAACTGCACCAAATTTTGCTATTTGTTGCTATTAGTCTTTGGTGGATTTATTTTTGTATTTGGACTCTGATGGTTCAAAAACTTTGACATTTCATCATGAGTGTAATTCAAGCTCTGAGTAATACAGAGGCTCGGTTCTGCAAAATGATCAAATATATGAAGGAATCTGTTGGAATGAAGCAAAAAGAGAATATAAACAGTTTTTATTGTGCAAATGGCAGCAAAGTAAAAACAACACACACACAAAAAAGTGAGCTTTTTCGTGTATTTGGACCCTGATAGTTCATAAAATGTGAATTTGAACCCTCCAGGTGCTGCAAAACTATCTTTATATTCATTCTGTCCAAAATCGAGACAATTTCTACAACCTGTTTTAATTCCTGCTTAATTTTTTAGGTTTTATAACTGGTTATGTCACCATATTTGTACATATAAGGTCTACATATCCAACAAATATATCTCCAAGTAAAGTATCATTGTTTATCAGCAGCAGCGGTTGTAATAAAAACTGAAAATATGTCCAAAGTTTGAGTCGATTACCTAAAATGTTCAGTTGTTGATTGAACGGGACAGAGCAGCACGGTCAATGACCTGGAGGGGGCGGAGCCTGAAGTGGCCCCTGTGTTTCAAGCGCTCAAAATGACCTTTCTGGTGTCATTACTAAGATATAGGGTTGAAGATGGACATGTGGAGTTGAATTAAAGAAGAATTCAGACCCAAGCAGAGCATTTATAGTTTATGTAGACCACATGGAAATGTTTCTAAATGCATAATTCTATTTAAAGAAGCAAAATATCACTTCTTTAAAATACCTGCAAGCATTACATTTACAAAGATCCTTTTTATATGTATTGAAATCCAAGATAATATTTGAACTAGAAGTGCCATCTTTTATATGAGATATCATCAGTAATAGCAATAATAGAAGAATTCTACTAAACTGCTACGACTTAGTGTGAATACAGAACAGCTTTATTTATCACAAAGAAACCACAGTGAAAATGAAAACAACATAAAGGAAATAAATCTACAAGTCGCAATTTGGAGATTCAACCTTTTTT
Organism: Maxillicosta whitleyi; assembly: GCA_029822895.1. Taxonomy (NCBI): domain Eukaryota; kingdom Metazoa; phylum Chordata; class Actinopteri; order Perciformes; family Neosebastidae; genus Maxillicosta; species Maxillicosta whitleyi. Next base: position 8,719 of record JAPSES010002723.1, read on the forward strand.
TTTTTTGTTTGACTGAAATAAGTAGCTCAATTTCTTCAAATTAAAGCTACAAGTAGATATATTAGCTTAGAAAACCCTCCAGGTCGTCTTTATTTTCCAATCGACTTTTCAGGGTCAAGTCTTAAGTATGGATATGCCGTATAAGTTTAACATTCTTCAGGCAGGTCAGTGGGAGTTCATCTTTTGTGAAGCAGTTTAACATCATGTCTCTTTATGGTGCTGAATTTCTCATCTCTCAATTCTTCCAGCTCATTGCAAAAGCACAAAAGGGTCGATAATAGAAAAATGAGTATCGAAATCTATCTATGAATATATCTAGGTCAGAATGCTTTATATTTTTTCTGTAATCATGACAGTTTTTTCTCAAAATGTATCTGTAGTCTGTCCCAAATCCTCCTTTGTGCTGTATTTATTTCACATTGGTCATTACCAACGATCTGCCCATGGTGACCTTTATTTCCCAAGAGGCTTTTTCCAGAGTCTATCATTCACACGTTGAACCCCGGTGGTGTCTTCAGTGTTTCCTCACAGGTCAGCGTGTGTTTCTGTTGATATAATGTGTCTTTGTCCAGGTTTAAGAAGATCATCCCTGTCCCAGAGCAGAGTATGGTCCAGATGCTGTGCTACTTGCTGGAGTGTCTGCTCACTCCAGAAAACACCCCGGCAGACTGCGCCAAAGAACTTTATGAACTGTATTTTGTCTTTGCTGCCGTCTGGGCCTTTGGGGGAGCCATGTTCCAGGACCAGGTACTACCCGGGCCTCTGGGCACACGAGGCACTTACTAAGTGGTTGCATAAAGAGGGAAAAAAAAGGAAAAAAGAATAAGCCATGACTGAGACAGATGAGTAATATTCTTTTTCTCCTTCCTTAAAGAGTTTCTTGCACTTGCATTATGGGTATTCCTCGGTGTTATTCAACCTCCGATGGCCGTTATGCAACTTGGTGTCTCTATTTACGAGAAGTCATATGAAAGTTATTTTCAGACTTCAGTCGAAGAAATGACAGGTTATTTATTTATTTATATATTTTTTTTTCAAAAACAGAGATATCCATCTGAAAATGAAGTGGACTTCATTCCCGCTCAACAGCACGCAGCTTTCTGAATTTAAATCAGCAAGAGAGCTGTGGCAAGCAGTTGCTAAGCAATCCAGTTAGTGCTGTACTGTACAGTAAGCGCGTCTATCTAAGTTATGGGATAAAACTGCTCTCCCTTTGGTACAAATGTACTCCACTTTATTTTCCCATCACAGATGCATTTAAATGCTAAGTGGTTTTATTGACTGGAGAGTTGGTGGTGAATAGAGGAGACAGGTAGCAAAGGGTGGAAGGCGAGGAGCTGGCAGCCAGCAGGTGATGAGGCTACTTCACTGTCTGTAGCAGACAGATGGATAGATAGGCCTGCCATCTCTCATTTTCTACCCCTCAGCTGCTGGGACTGTATCTCTATGTTGTGTGATTTATTTGTCTTCTGGTTTGTATTCACACCAGTGTAAATCAAACGCACAGATCCATAGCTACTGTATGCAGGAGAAAGGCAAGAGAGGAAGTCATTTTAGAGTATTGACCGGTCGCCTTCCCCCCCTCTGTGTGACTGCGTGTGTGCTCTGTGGGAGTGTAGCTGGTCGACTACAGAGTGGAGTTCAGCAAGTGGTGGGTGGCCGAGTTCAAAACCATCAAGTTTCCGTCCCAGGGCACCGTCTTTGATTACTACATCGACCCCGAGACCAAGAAGTTTGAACCCTGGACCAAAATGGTGCCCAAGTTCCAGATGGACGTAGATACACCACTTCAGGTACAGCTAATCCTGTAGCAAGTCTTCAGCTGAATTACACAGGCTGCACAGGCCAGATGTATTTTTATGCCTCTGACGTCCCTTTTATGGCAACAAAAGCCATGGCCGGAGGCATTAGGGAGTTTAATCTGTGACATTTTAAGGACTGCTGTGGTGACTAGAAATGGATCTACATCACTGTGATAGCGGTGTGGATGTTGAGTTAAAGCGGTAGGTGCAGACGGCGTGTTTCTCAGGGGAAATGTTTCACTGGAATCACATGTGTCACTAGAGTAAAAATGTTGTCGGAACAAACGTTATTCAGAGGGTTTTTTTTTTTTTTTTATTTCCTCAAAGTCTCTACTCCTCTGGACAGACATGGATGTAGAATGACAATGATATTAATTCAAGTCACTTTGATAATATGATTCATATTATTACATAAAGACCCAAAAAGCCACCAGAAACCGGAAGCATCAACTGATATAAAATGTTTAATAACTACTGATCCATTAATCTGTGTAAATAATTGGTGTAAAATGCAGTTAGCCATCTTTATATGGACGTCAAGAGGCTCTGTAGTTACCATGGAAACACCATAATATTCTACAACATTGATTCACCAGTCAAACCCATGGAGTTGGATCAATGACAGTGGATGGAGACACTTGTTTTATGTTCAGTTAATGATCCATTTGGATGAAGGGGACACTTTTTTTTCCTCAATTTTCTCTTTCTAATATAATAAATTCCACCTTTAATCTGAGATTTTATGACCATGTACATGATCAGTAAATTTAAAACAGAAAAAATACCTGTTTTCCACTCACAAAACAAAATACAGAATAAAATATTATGATAAATTGTGATAAATCACTTAAAGAAATACAGAAAAAATAATTTGGAAACTGCGACAAAAATAACACTTTGTGGGTTAAAAATGCACTTCCTGTTACTATTTAGCTTGACTCCCAGAAATGACAGTCATCTTTATTAATAAGCGCTCAGAGATATTTTGTTTTAGAAATTACATCTGTGTCTCTATGCATTTTCAATATTTGTGACATCAGGTCTGAATCTGTCATTGACCATCAATTAAATGATCTGGTTTCCTTGTGCAGGCATGTTTGGTCCACACAAGGGAGACCATTCGGATCCGGTACTTCATGGACCGCCTCCTGGAGCACCGTCGACCCGTCATGCTGGTCGGGAACGCCGGTGCTGGGAAGTCTGTTCTGGTCGGAGAGAAACTGGGCTCATTGGACGCAGAGAAATACATGATCAAAAACGTACCCTTTAACTATTACACCACGTCAGCTATGCTCCAAGGTGGGAACCACGCATTACTGCAAACACAGTATAACAGGTTGATTACAGTTTTCAATCAGTCATCTGCCTATATCAGGCTATGTAACCATGGCAACAACACTGAGCCTGTCACTATGGTAGGGGTGAAAAATCAGTGATGTTAAACTCTCCACGTTAGCTGAGAAAACCTCTAAAAAAAGGCAGTTATTCCTCATTAGTAGAAAATACATAGATTGTTCCTATCATTTTAGCTTTTATTTTGAGTAACATTAAACACTAACATTTATATATAAACACTAGTAGAGGAATGAGGGAACGCGGTGGTCTAAAAGTACATATTTCTCAGAATTGAAGCCAGACACATAACAGTACACAAATCAACAAAATACACAACATAAGCCTTGTTGATTTTAGATATTTCATGACTCAATCTGAAACTAATTGCTTCTTTCTTTACTACATGTTGCTCCTTTCTTCGTCTTCTTCTCCACAGCTGTTTTAGAAAAGCCTCTTGAAAAGAAAGCAGGGCGTAACTATGGCCCTCCAGGTAGCAGGAGACTGATTTACTTCATAGACGACATGAACATGCCTGAGGTGGACACCTATGGTACAGTCCAACCTCACACACTCATACGCCAACACATGGACTACAATCACTGGTGAGGCTCTTGTAATATGCATACGGTCATCTAATATATATCACATAGAATGGAAGCGCTTCAAAATATCTCATGGAAATTTTTCCGCCTTTATTTGCATAAAGTATGGAGAGTTTGTCCATGTGTTAACAGAATAGATTAATACAGAGGTGCAAAAGTTGAGTCAACACAAGTTTACCCAAGTATAATAACTGGGATTTATATAGAAAAAGACTGGTAAAACTAGAAGGGTGTATTCAGTTTCAGTGAAAAAGAACAGATCCCGACGTGGACTCAAAAAACAATCAAACCATTTTAGCTTTAAAACAAGTAAAACACACTATACTGGAAATAATGAACATTAATATCAGCAACAAAACTTAGACATTATGACACATTTCATTCCTGTTTCATCTCGTTAATGTGTTTTTGTTGAATAGAAATCCAATTATACAAGAATTATACTGGTCAATAATTATTTTGCTACTGGGAGAAAATAAAAAACCTGATTTTCTCGAGCACATTAGGATTTTGAGTTGGACTCAAGTCATTATAGAGCCCTTAGCAGCACTCCTATGGAAGTGATTAGTTACTATAATCTAAATTAAAACGCATTTGAAGAAAAGCTTTTTCATTTTAAGAATGTGGCTGCATTATTTGACTCATAAATAAAATGAGTATTCAGTCATCCAGTCTGCATTTTCATTTTCTTATTCAAGACTGCTCATTCTTTTATGTAATTAAAAAGACAAACATATTTGAGATTTAATTTTCTAAACATGCCCCAACAAACAGTGACCGAAATTCAATGTGAAATGTAAAATGTGAAAATTGAAGAGCATTAGTAAAAATGCCTTTTCATTTTAAGAATGCTGCATTATTTGACCCATAAATAGAGTATTCAGTCATCCGGTCTGCATATTAATTTTCTTATTTATGGTGCATGGTACAGTACATTGCTTTTTCACTTTCATGGTCTGTTCTGAAAAAAAAAAAAAAAAAATAGAACTCGAAAATGCGTTCACAAAGTAAGCAGCGCAGGAGAATGATGTCAGCATCAAAGCTGAAAATGCAAGTAAAATACATTTTTCTTGAACGTTGTAAAGCCCCAAACGATGATCAGCAGTTGAGGACATATAGATATTTCTGATATTTAAAGCAGATATCAACTAGTTTGGCCATCTACCCAAATATAATGGTGATACTGTTGGTTCTACAGCAGGAAATTGTCACAAGCATATATTTTAAGACAGGGTTATGGGCTCTGCTGTTTAACTTTCTCATTCATTAGGTGAGGTGTTAATAGTTTAAGATACATTTTAATTCAATTTATTGCAAATTAGGGATCTTTCCCCTTAAAGCACAGGCATTAGCATTAGTAGTTAGCATTAGAGTGTAGCCTATTGGGAGTAGTGAGCTGCCATTGAAGGCTCTTGGGGACCAACTCCAAATCCTCATTAACATCATGGTCAAGGGTTCTGATAGGAGAATTAAGCTACTACTGTTTCTGATGAAAGAACAGACAAACAGTCAGACCAGGTCCAACTGGGACGTCCAAGTACATTTGAGCAATTTAGCTCATTATATTGTCAGAGTAGGAATTTGGTGGCAGAGTGTTGGAACATTTGATAAATTCATGCTGGAGAGATCTGCAAATGTGGAGTCATCTTACCTGATTGAAACAAGATCAGATGTGTTTCCACCAGTAGTCAGTCTAATTAAAAAGATTAAAACAACCCCTAAATCAATAGATCAGAGACTGTTCTTATCCTGTTGTTTTTTTTTTTCCATGTAGGTTTGGATTGTGCACAAACTGAATGTAATTAATAGTTCCCCTCAGATGCGTCAAAACTAAAGGAACAAACCTGAAAATGTAGGAAGCACAGACATATGTTAAAACCTAAATAGCAAAAACATACTCATGCGAAGTGACGACGCATTCATACCTATATCTCCCTTCTCTGCATTCAGATAATGGAGCGCTGCCAGCTGATAGGCGTATCACCTCCATAATTCACACTAACAGTCTTTCTGTTGAAAAGGGCTTTTTAATATTCAGAAAGATGCTTGCCTCGCTATCAATACTACAACTTTTATGAGTGTTAAAAGTCAAATGTGAGAGCAGGGTTGTATGATTTCCCTTAAAAGGATTTTGTAGCTCATCTCTCAGACACAGTGAGGCCATTCTGAACATGGTTCCAGCGCGTCAGACACAGGCTGACTGGCTTAGACACGGTCAGCCCATTAGAGATATCCTGGGAGGATTTCAGGTATGAAATTGAGAGGAAGGAGGATGCTACCGAACCACGCCAGCTTAAGTGGGAGCTGAGGCGTCCA
>JAPSES010002740.1:0-14453 GCA_029822895.1 Maxillicosta whitleyi
AGTAGTACTTACTATGCTATTGTGTTACTCATTTTTAATATACCTGGGGTTTTGCACGCATTACTTAATTACCATAGGGTTCTATTTTCCGCTATACAATAATTTCGCCTTACGGTCCCAACTCTGGAACGGATTAATGTCGTATGGTGAGGGTCCACTGTATTTAAAAGCCAAGATGTCAGTAACTTTAAATGCTCTTAATATCAAATGCAAGTAATAATCATAGTATAGCAGTATACTGGATTTGTGTAAAGTATATAAAAGGTAACTATGCGCAGACATCCGTGCATTCTTCTTTGCTCGACTGAACGGAGTAGGAGGTAAACCTGTAAGCAAGAGCAGACAGTGGGATAGAATGCAAGACTTTGATACTAATCATTATGTTGGGTAAAGCTTCTCTGTGGTATTCTAAAAAGGCAGTGATTGTTAAGAACGGCTGCCTTGTCACATATGAGCGCGGGGGAGTTATAATGCCCCTAAAATCTGTGTTTGCTTCTCATGTGGAATCCAATTAAAGGAAGGCCAATGGTCAGCAGTCTTTTTACATCCTTATTGTTCTCTGTAATTAAATGTGCCTACTTCAGTTGTTTCTTATCACCTGTTTGACAGTTAGCGGTGTTAAAATAGTCTTTGTAATGTTGGAAAGTAGCTTATTAGTGTCTTCTTAATGTGTTACTTGTGAGGTCGGGAGCGTTGGAGCCTGGCACTGGCTAAAGACTTTGAATACGACCGGGGACTTCCGAGGTCATTCATCTTCCAGAGAACCGCTGACCGTTCAGTCGCTGTCCAGATGGGTTCTATCTTTGTGGCTTGCCTCCAGAGTTGGCCCTTCGTCCGCAGTAGTCCTGCCATCGTGATCGGCTTCCCGAGCGATTCGGCCATCATTGCCAACTTTCTGCAATTTGCTGTTGGCATCCAGACTGGTCCCACCTTTGATGTCACAGCTGCCCGTCCTCAGAGGGTCCTTCTGTCCATCCTGTCTTTGGGCCACCCTTTCTTTGATTTCCACCACTCAGTCTACTTACCTGTACAGTCATACCTTTGAGTCCTGGAGGTTTTGTTGCATCTGGACCTTGACATGTCTGGCTTTGGTGCCTGTAATCCAGCACAGAGATGTCCTTTTCCTGGCCTCATTCTAGTGACTAGTAAGCTCATTTTAGAATGAGGCTGATTTTCGCTGCCAGTTGCCCATTTTTGGAAAATTTTAGTTTCATTCTCAATTTCAGACAGATTAGAATTGATTATTTGCTCAAATGATTGTGTAATGTGAAAGGATTAGACATAAAATGACTATTCTCTAATGTATCAGATAGTCTTTTATACATATGAAGCAATTTTTGTTGATCAATGTATTTTTTATTAAGTCTATCAAACATACAAAAAAGTAAGACAAACTCTGAGACATATAGCAGAGGTATAAGATGCCTCAAAAAACCCAAACAAAAAAATTAAAGCATTCCATTCTGTATTTACCCAATCATGTGATGCACAGTACACAGTTTCCAAGGTGAAGGTGCATTGTCGGCTGTTCTACACAAGAAATAAAAGGATGCCATATCACATTAAACTTCCCTATACATTCAATATGTAACTCTTTTGAATATATCAAGCAAATTTTGACAATAGTCAAGGACACTCTAAGAATCTGACAAATGCATAATATAGTTTGTAGCATGTTGAATTAAATACAATTTTACCAGCCCATCCCATGGTTATGCTGAAAAATGGATAAAAAAAAAAACACCTCAAAACAAATAGCTGGTTTCATGTTCACAGCTCAGATGTTTTACACACATTTTGTTCTCTTTCGTTTGCTCTGATCTTCAAACACATTACTAGTACTGTTACTACTGCAAGATTCCAGAATACTGAGCTCAGATCCCTGCTCCCGCCCCTTTTTGCTTTTTCTACCACATCAACTCGGAGGTCATGTGTTCAACTGCTGCTTAATATATCCATTCACTGACAGATACCATGGTAACAAGATAATCAACATTAAAACCACTTTACCTGTCAGTGGTCAGAATGTTCTGATTGATTGGTGTATACCGTAAAGTGTTAGTTAACATGTGGGAGAAATGAGAGACCATTACATCTAATTTTGTGCGATATAATGGACAAGAAGCAATGGAAAGGGATCAAACGGAACGCTGCTTGCATTTCAATTCAGATTTAGTGTGAAAATTCCATTTAGGTTTGTCCCCAGTAAAAAAAAAACAAAAAAAACAAGAAAAAAAAACCCCAATTAAAACATGTTATGTTTAAATCGTCAGAGTCAATCTGGGAATTCTGGACATTTAACAAGGGCAAAGTTGGAACATCGTAGCAATCGATGAAACTTAAATTGAAGTGATGTATAGATATTTCAAGAAGCCAGTAGAAGCAGCAGAAGTCTCATCCAGATGCAGTGGCGAAATGCAATCTATTCCAACAGACAGGACACAATTACATCAATGATTGGGTCAGAATGCTGTGTCTGCACCCATCTAACAATGTACAATACTGTTACCTTCCACCCTGTTAATGAGGATTAATGAATGCACTGCAATCCAATACCACTCCTAGGCGACCGCTTCAATATGTAGCACTTTTCCAAATTCAGTCAAGTTGTAGATTGAGCTTTAAGGCAGCTCCAAAGCTTCCATTCGAAGTAGATTATTACTTATGATTGTGATATCGATAACAGTGACCAGACACATTCTATTTTTAGCATGTCTGTCCATCCTAGTATCTTGAGCGGTGTTTCCGATAGCACTTTCTAGCCAAGGTGGCCATCTTAGCAAACTCGCCCCACGGACTTGCCAACGTTCCCAACGTTACAAAAACTAAAAATAAGATAAGAAAATATAAACTTACAAAAATCAAAAAGAATAGAGCAAAACGTAGAATAAAAATGGACATAAAATATAAATAGACACAATATTAACAGCATGTATATCTATGAACTTCTATGATCTGTTCAGTATGTATACACACACACACACATATATATATGTTCCATCATAGTCAGTCTCATTCATAAATGACTTATTAAAGGGCTCCTGGCATGATATTTAAATTTTTTTGTTTCTATCTAATCTGATTCATTGTTTGTCATCCTGTTTAAGACTGAAACCGTACACATTTGTCTGCTATAAACATACCCGTGTTAATAATTGTTCTGAAGAGGAGTTTATGTTTAATATTGTGTTCATATTCACTGGGTGTAGAACTAGGTTTTGCCATGATAACACAATCGGACAGAAATAGCTTTAGAAATGTTTTAGGGGAAGGTTCATAATGTGAGCAAACACTGTGATTCATTTAGATCTTTATTCATGTCCTTATTTTGTTATATCTTATCTTGTTCCTCCGTCCCGATTGTGTCTGACATCTGTATTAGACACACTGTATCAGTAGCCATTGCTTGTCATTCTCTGTAACCTTATTAGCGAATCATTTTCCGCTGCTCTGTGACTTCTTTGGAGAAGATTAGTGTGTTGCACTTTTCTGTGTATACCCGCGGAGCATTTTGGCTTGGATGCTTAAAAAGTATAATTAGCCTTGTTGCTATTCTGCACATTTTTGTTAAATTAGAATCTTAATGTCTTCTTAGTTTCCAAAGAGTCATTCTGAATAAATTGATTTTTCAATGTTTGCCTTAATTGTTTTGTGTGTCTTTGCATTACATTCAGCCTGAGGAATTCAGGGATGGCGGATTTAAGATTTATGTCACACACACCCACATTTAATGCCTCTATAATGACAAATTACATGCTATCAGACCTGTGACTGTCACACATAAAGGAGAGGAGAGTGCTGCTGGAATCTGCAGTGAGCATGTATCTCTAATGAATCCCTCTCAGAAATAGCACAAGAATGGCCATGTGTGGGCATACACATAAAGCACTGAGGCAGGGTGTGTGTTTGACAGAGAAAGAAGGGGATTTTTGACATGATAGAAGCCTGTATTGGTGTTACAGAGCTCCTTTTGTAAGAGTTGAACTATTTATAATGTGGCATTTTTCTCTGTGACAGCTCAGTTTAATGAACCACAGCACAGTAGCAACAGTGATCTGTAAATTATTGAATCTCATAATACCCTCCTGCCAAATGTCTCATGACAATGTGCATATAGTCTTTATAGCTGCAATAATGCGTTGTGGACTCAGTGGAGACAATAAAGTAATTCATCCTATGAGTTGAGAAAAACAAAGTGATTGTATTGTGTTTATCTCCAAGAGGTAGATACAGTGAAACTGTACTGGATGAGTACTTTCAGCACTGTGAGCTTTTTTCAAGACGGAATTCATCTCAAGCAGAAACCCCCAGAGTGTAAATATTAAGCCAAATGGGAGGTGTGAAGTCTGCAGTTCCTCTAATGGCCACTTGGGACTGACTGTAAAAGTGAATTAATCCCACAGGCTGTCTACATGATAAGGACCACAACCTTCAATGTATGAAATTGGTGTTTATTTATGACAGATAAAAATGGATGTTTGCAATGACGATTATGGGAAGTAGGAGACGATTGAGTGGCTGTGGTTTAGAGAAGGCCCCCTCAGGGATCTACTTGTAGTTCTCGGGTTTCATTACCCCCCCGCCCCAAACCTAAAGAGAGGAAGACGGGTAGAAGACGGAGGGAGGGGTTGGAAATGAGAACAAACAGAAGAGTAGGGCAGGTAGGGGTTTATAGGCATATGAAAGGAAGGGTCTGAGGTGTGGTCCTTCGGAAATTCAGGTAAGATTATCTGCAGAACAGGATGAACACCACAATAGTTTGATGAAAATGAATCCAAAATAGCAGGATTTCCCTCAGTTGACTGACAGTAGACCGGGTCATGAATACTGCCCCCTCTGTGGTGTTCTATGTAACAGCCCCGGCTGCATTTAAAGCCTTGAGCCCATTTTCCACCACAGGAACTTTACCCAGAAATTTGTAAAACCTTCACAGTTTTCCACCAAAATAACCTGAGTCAAAACTTTTTGTCCGACGCTCAACCTTCCTTGAAAAAAGTTCCCTAGTTTGGGGGGTGGTACTAATATCTATATAATTGTGTCTCACCTTCAGTTCCTAATGTTGGCTAAATCTATCTTCTTTTTGCTAAAATACAGCGAAAAATCAGGTACTAACCACTTTTCACTGGGAATGAACAGCAAGATACAGTATGGAGACACAATTTCTCCTTTGTCAAAGTTAATCCGATTTTACTTCTGAACTTTTTGCTGTTTTTAGCACATCAACTTTGAGGTCTACATGTTCACTGAGTGCCGAATATATCCACCCACTGTCAGGTCCCATTGGAACGAGATAACCGACATTAATACCACTTCACCTGTCAGTGTCTCACTGTTATGTCTGATCAATGTATTTAAAAGTATTACAGATATGACCTATATTTTCAGTAAATTAGTGGTAGCATTAGATTAGTGAGTTCTGATGTTCCCCTCAGTCCAATTAAAAAAAAAAAAATATATATATTGATAGTGTGACACAAGGCATTAAAGTGGCAGTGCCGGTAGCTCGGGCCACTTTATATATAATCTGCTTTTAATAATGTGATGATCCTGACTGGGGACCGTGGAAGTTGAGTCACTCTCTGGGGCTCATCAGGGACCAGTGCTTGGATCCCAGTGCTGTGATAAAGCCTCATATCTCATAATTACCCTCTGCACACGGACATAAGGGGACTCAGCCGGCTACACTTCCATCTGGAGGGACAACAGTGTAATGCATCACATGGGATTATGTTCAACATTTTTGTGTTTTGGTGGCATTTTGTGCATCTGTGTGTATTTGTCTTAGATACAAGTGTTGCTATAGCAGCCTTGTGCCCTCGCACTAATGTCCATCCAAATAATCATGTGTTTAATCCACACCCACTGTACACACACTGTCAGTACAAACACTGCATTTTGATGTTCTGGCCTGTTTGGTTTGGACCACAACCAACGGACATGCGCAATGCGTGTCTGTCCTTTTTGAATAATTCTGCAGGATTATCAAGAATAAATGAGACGAACTGAAAGGTGTGAGATAATAATAATAATAATGAAGCCAACGCCAGAGTCAGCCTTTCCTCACATGTCCATAAGAGGCTCGTTCCAAAAACAGTTTTAACTTACAGGGTTCTCACCAGGAATTTTTCACAGGATGGTGGGGGGGTAGCTGTGGACGTACATGGATATTGGGGGGGTAAAGCATTTCCCGACGTGGGGGCTCGCTGCGCTGCCGCCACGCTGGCGAGAACCCTGTCATTAAAAAACAGCGTAGCAGCCAAAATGTGTGGGGGCGGCCCACTACACTCAAATGCGCTGCCGAGAACCATGACTCTCAAATTAACACATTTGGGTTGGCTGTTCGAATCCCGCTCTGTCCTAGTCCTGTGCCTAATGCCTTGCCTCCAGAGTCATTCACACTGGTGTGTGAATGTGTGGGAATGTTCGGAGGGGACATTTGGCGCAAACTGGCAGCCACGCCTCCATCAGCCTCCCCCAGGGCAGCTGTAGCTATATATGTAGTTTAACACCACCAGAGTGTCAATGTGAGAGCGAATGAATCATGGAACACTAATGTAAAACGCTTTGGGTTCCTTGGAAAGTGCTGTAGAAATCTAATACATTATTATTTATTCATTTAGAATGCACACAAATATTTTCCTGTCCAGGCTTTTTTTTAAATGTACACAAGAGGAATACATTTTATTAAAGTTATTAAAGTTCACTTCCTCCAGAAAGAAAATTTAAAGGTAAAACATTCATTAACAGAATGACAGATGTGTTTTATATTACCACTATTTTCATTATACTACTACTGAAGGACAAAGTTCTTCTGAATACAGTTTACATCATCACAGAAACAGTTCTTTAAAAAACTTTTTTTTTTTTTCAAAATTAAAAGTCATTCTCTGAGCACAGTGCGTCACTCACCACATTTACCTTCACCCACTATAGCTTGTACAAGGGCATTAATGACTTAGTCGACTCATCGTGTGACGACGTCATCACATTGATAGCGGAGGAACTCCTGAGACACACAGACGTTCAACAATGAACAACTAGTTCTAATGTTCACGTTGGAACATGAACAATATCCAGTAAAGAGCAGAAGAAAAAACTATACTGACACGAACATCAACACCTTCACACATTTAACCAAAACTAAACCGTGAATTTTCTGTTAAGTTTAAGTGAACGACATAAAGTAGGGAAAAGTTAAGACAACAGCTGTTATGAGTGCATTGTCTTCATGAGATAAATGAACAGAATAATAGCACACCTCTGTCCACATGTTCAGTATCGGTGCTTTCCTGCTTCACAGAACATTTCTTACACCATAGTTTTTCCAGATCACAGTCAATTTAAAACCTATTCTTGAGTCGTCTTATTCCTTCAGTCTTGGTTTTGAGCTAGTGATGCGTGGGTCCAGAGTATGGACATGAACTAATGAAGGCTCGCACACTGTTTGGTGATGGAAGGGAGAGAGAGAGAGAGACAATAACGCACAACATGTCGACTCCTCCAAAGTAACATCGACTTGTGACGCGTTGACAAACTGGCTTTTCTGTTAATGCCCTAGCCTGTGTGCATTTGCAAAATTTTTGTCCCATTTCTTTAAGCTTCAGTTTTGATCAGTTGGAAAATGGGGCAAAAGAAGAGAAGCTACAAGAAGTGGACGGAAGACGACGTCTGTTTGACAAATACACTTCAGTGTGTTCATCTCACTCCTACGTGTGTATTGTAGTAATTTGTCCATTTAATAACAATAATAAACCTAAAGTATTTCTTTGAATACACTCAAAACAAATTTAGCAGACTTTGAGTTGACGGCCGAGCCTGATTTGAATACATTTTCCAGAAGTTTAAGGTGGAAGTACAAACCACACAGATCAGCAGGAATTCTTACACTTGGGTAAATAAATTCCTGGGAATGTTGGTGGAAAAGCGGTTATATCGAGAAGGGAAAAAATTATAATGAAATATAATTATCTTCTGCATGAGTCTTTATAAGCAATTGTTCTCCAAAGTTCCAGCAAACTTCTATAATTGATTCTTGAGATGATGGTCCTTTCTGCACATTTCTAATCAGGGCTTCAAATTAAAAGCTGCTATCTTTAATTTAATTCTGGCTGTACGTGTTATGAGCAGATGTTACAAGTATTCGCAAAATGAGAATCGGCCCATTATTTTCAGCTGCAGGCCTGCCTTCCTCACCTGTCAAAAGATAAACACTCCCCCACAGAAATCTATAGTGTCAAAAAAAAAAAAAAAAAAAACAGCTCTCTGTGGGAGCTGCTCTCAATAATACAGTCCATCATTATAAAGTTTCTGGTTTGGCGTGTTCGCGAAGCTTTCCACTGCGAAAAAAGAACACACTGCTTGTAAATGCTCGAGTTGTTTGGAATGCCACATCAAAGATCTCAAATAGTAGCATGTTCCTCCAAAAATATCTTCATCCTGGCGTCTGCAGTGTGTGCGAACTGAGCAGGTTTACTGAAAAGACTCAAAGCTGGAGTGGGAAACGACCATCAACACGATGATCGTCCCTGTGACGGCAACAGACGAGGTGACAAGCTGTGTGGATATGCAACAACCATCCATTAAAAATGAAACAATGTCTGTCCAGGCCTTGTTAAACCAGGACATTATTATCTCTGTCGGCTTTTCGGTGACACTGGAACAGAGTAGTCAGAGTGGATAATGAGCACACAGGAAAATACCAAGTCTGACATAAAGGTTTTCCCACACAGCATTATGCGATATCGTGAAGGCGGAACAAACTGTTCCTTCTATTTACACCAAACAAATGTCTCCATTTGAGCTTCCACCTCCCAGAGACTTCTGGGAGGTGGAGGTTTACGTATTATAAGAATATGTAAAAAAATGTAAACATTGTTTTCTGTTGTTTTTTTTTTACTAACTCTCTAACCATCAAATGTCATCATGAGTAACAACATAAATTTAACAGTTATTAGTCAATTTGACAATGTTATGTTCGCTTAGTTAGCAAGTTCTTCAAACATCTTCACTCATGAAACAACTAGTTGGATTAAACTAACTTTTTTTACTTATAATGGGCCATATTTTGGTGGTTTATGACATGGAAGTAGTTAAAGACATCAATATAGTTACTATTGAACACTATTGATAGGAAATCATATTTGGACTTTTGTTTGGGTCCATGATCTTTGACCTTGAGTGTGACCTTGAAGGGTCAGACTAAAGGTCACCAGGTCTACATTTCAACAGTCTTCACTAAGTATATGTAACGTCCTAGGAATAATGTCCACAAACTGTGTTCACAGTTTTGAGAAATTCAGATTTTTTAATTTTTATGAAATTTTGGAATTATTATAATATTTCCTTTATTTATATTGGTCCATGTTTTGATGGTTTATAACATGTAAATGGTTACAGATATCAATACAATTACCATTGATCACTGATAGGACGTCATATGTGGACTTTGATTGAATTAGTTGGGTTCTCCTCCAGTGTAAGCCCCGCCCACTTCTGTTGTTTGATTGACAACAGGACTATATGACAGAGACAGAACCTTGCAAATTCACTGGTGCTGTTTTTCATTTTTCAGGCCACTAGTGGTTTTCAACCTTCCATCATCAGCAGGGATGGAGGCCATTGGGCATCAGGGGGGGTTGGGCAACCTCAGTGAGTTTGGCCACGCCCATGAAGGACAGCAGAAAAGAAGACACTTCTGAGGAAGACTGCAGATGACATCGGAAACATGTCAAGGTAAAACAGACTCTTACACTTTACATTTAACATTTTACATTTATCTGTAATAAGGAAGAGTTCAAAAGGAGACAAAAGGAACCTAATGGAACTGGAATTATAGACAGTTCACATTAACAAACATAATAATAATAATAAGAAGAAGAAAAAGAAACTCAGACAAAACATGGGGGTACAGATACAGTTGAACTGACACACATTCATAGAATGACATCAAACCAGACCAATCAAATGATTTGATCACACACCAGTTGACTAACTTTTATTACTTTACAATGATTTTTTTTTGATGTAAGAAAAAAAAGACATATTGTTTGTTTCAAATCAAATGTTATTTATATAAGACCAAATCATAACAAAAGTTATTTCATGACACTTAACATATGGAGCTGGTAGAAAACAGATATTTTCATATCAAGATGAGTTTATGAAATCTTTTAATTCTATTTTGATTAATTTAAAGAATGCAATTCTTCCTCATCCCATCCATTTCACATTTTATTTTCCCACAGCCTTTCACAGTCGTGCACTGAACCTTCAGCCCAGTCTGTTACAGATTAGTCACTGGGGTATACGGTGGAAATTAGGCCTCGCTGTTCCATTCATCATGTCAGTCTCCATGTTCCTGCCTTTTGTTCCATGTGATTGTGTGTGTTCTTCTTGTATTCCTTGTGCATCTTTGGGTCCTTTTGTTTTTTTTTAATGCATTCATTATGTTCTTTTGTGAGTTTATACCCGGATGCTTCCTTCTCTGCCACACCATGTGTATTGAGAGATGACAGCTGGATAAATGGAAGCAAAAAGAAGGGTTAAGGAGAGTTTTTACACAAAGTACTGTACAACTGTGGTTTTATTCTGCAGTCGACGAACAATTACTTTATACTCACAATTTTTATTTCATACCAGCTGGAGTTGGCGTTAAACCAAAGGCATATTGTAAGATTAATGCTAAGGTTAATGCAGGTTCCCTACAGGCAAAGATAAAGGGTAGATTTAAGTGAGTGGTGTACGTCACTTCAGCATGTAATGACTCTCTTCACAGTTAGTGTCCTGTGTAGAAAGCACTTTATTGATTTTTCTGCCACAAACAGCTGCCACCTGTGTTTAAAGGCCGTTAGGTGGTATTTCCAAATTCTGAGGATCACTGTACTAAAACATACTTCTGATATGCCTTCATTTACTCAATGGTGATCTCACCGTAGAGGTTCAATGTGTGAAAGAAGGTCTGATAAGACCAAAATGGAGCTTTTTTTTTATCAACAGAAGATATGCTATGTTTGGTGAACACAAAATACTACTGCTACGAAATACTCTAATGAATACATAGATGGAATTGCACCCAATGATGATTTATTGTTATTCTTAATACCCAGATATGGAAGAAAAGTGACTGTCTATGACTGTCTGAGTCCGGCATCATTTTCCTCTTTGTCTTTGTCATCTTCATTAGCAATTCTGTCAGACACCTGTCAATTTACTGGTTGGATTCATTTCAAATTGTTTTGTATCTTCCTTGGGACAATACCTACAAAATGTCTTCACAAGAATTTGGGGTTTTTGAATTTTGTGACAGATTTCTTAAATATAAAAAAATTTGCCTTTACTTTTAATGCTCCATATTTTGACTGTTTATAACATGTAAATGGATTGAGATATCAATATAGTTACTATTGATCACTGACAGGAAGTCATATTTGGACTTGGATTGAATTAGTTGAGTTCTTCTTCAAATTGAAATGTGGGGAATTCTTGCATCAAGCAAACCCATAAGAAACTGGTCTTCCTATATAAGTTCTACCCTAAACAAACCAATGTATACAGCAAAGGAACTGCAGTACCTTCAGAGTGAGCTGTCTTTAATCCACTGAAGAAGAGGCTGATAGAGGGATTCCAAAGTAATTTAGGAACTGACGAATCTAGACACATAAGTCAGCAATTACTGCTTTAATGGAGGAAGACTGCATTTGTTGACAGACTGACCAGTGCCCAATAAAAGCAAAAGCCATGGGGGTGTTATTAACAGTTAGGACTGGGATGGAAGGAGATAACAGAAAAAGTCTAAATATGGACATTCATCATGTGTTAGTTGACAGTTCCAGTTTCATAAAGTGAGATGACACTGATTGTTTCCTAGTTGGCAGACGGAACGATGCGCTTCCAACACTTATTTCCCCCAAACATGAATCCAATGACAACTGGAGAAGGTTCTAACGGCGTAATGGAGCTCATTTGTTGTTGAAAAATTCCCCTAAATGTCACAATATTTGTTTCAGTTTTTTGTCATCTTATTACCTCCACCAAAGAGTTTATGTTTTCGCCAGAGTTTGTTTGTTAATTTGACAGTTACCAAGATAACTCAAAAAGTTATGAGCGGATTTTAATGAAATTTTCAGGAAATGTTCGCTCTGAGACAAAGAACAGATGATTAAATTTTGGAGGTGATCCGAATCACTGTCTGGATCCAGGAATTTTTTAAATTGATTCTCTATTAGTTATTATTGGTGTTGTTGTAGTAGTAACAAATGTCCACCAGATGGCAGTGGAACTCCTGTTTTCTCATATAGTCCATGGACTTTTCTATAGACGTATCTTCAATAGTTACTGAGATAGATCCTGAAGAAAACCACCATTACGGAAATGTTGATTTTCGCGAATAACTATTCAACAAATAATGATATCAGTGTAATTCTGATTGTAAAGGGTATGTTTCCAGTGTCAAAAATCTAATAAAATAGATAAAAAAAACAAATGCGGGAGTAATATTGTGGGGTGTCAGTCACAATATGTGGGGGAACTGGGCTATCTACTGGTAGGAGGCAGTAACAATATGTCAACTCTAGCTGGAGCTATGGTCTGTTTTATTCAGATATTTTGCTTGTTGCAATATTGTGACTTTGGGGCTTAAAGGGTTAATTATTTTCTTCATTTTGGTTTTAATTTGGAGTTAACGCTGGTTTACTAGTTTTCACATCTTATGAATAGTATATTATGTGACTAAACACAAAAACTTGCCAGATACAGTATGTCCTTCAGCCAACTTTTGACTTTTCAAACCTTGGACTTTTACACTTTTCCCGCATTAAATTATTTTACAAAATGTTCCTGAACCGCCTGAACAAAAGGAGTGTGTGGACCATTACCATATTTGATGAGAACAGTGTGATAAATGGAGTTTTATGAGACATCACATGCTTTTATCTTGCATACTTGCGTACACTTCAGACCTGTGGCGTGGGTGTAGATGGATCTGACATTTAGACACATCGGTGATGCTGTGGCCACGGTAACAGAGGAGCATGTCTCCGTGTGAGGGTTCAAAGCTTGTACAGAACGCCATGTCAAAGAGTATTAAAAGACATCAGAAGTCAGAGCAGCGAAGTGAGTGTCTTGGGTTTCGACAGTAACTTGTTAATGATCCCCATGGCAACAAAAAGTAAGTACAGAAAGGAGCAGAAGAGAGGGATTAGTGCTATTTTTGTCGAATAAAAATAAGAGAGGTTAAAGGCTAACTGCAAAACCGACCAGAGGAAATTAACTACTTCATGTTCAGTGCATCAGAAAGTATTCAACCCCCTTCACTTTTTCCACATTCTGTTGTTATAGCCTTACTCCACAATTGATTAAATTCATTTTTTCTCATCAATCTACTAGAAGTGTGTTCAAAATAAATACTGTCAGTTCCATCAAAATTCAGTTTGCTTTTCCAATAAAATGCTAAAAATAAGAACGCTTCAGGTGCCTTGATTTGTGACAGTGACTTATTTTTTCGAGTTATAGATATAAATTCATGAAGTAAGTTCAATCAAGAACAGACGTATTCTGTTTTAAGTAAATATGTGGAGTTGTAAGGTTTCTTTACTACTTGAAAATCTTAATTTAGTTGTAAATTTTTTAATGTGTTGGAGCCTGAGTTTGTGCAATGAATGGAGATGTATAAATGAAATGAAGATGTCCGGACTAAACATGAATTATGCTGTGTTTGTACTGTCTACAATAAAAAAAAAACACATCAAAGTGCATTATTTTAACCCATGTAGGCCATGGCCTTGTCACAGAGGTCCAATCCCAACCTCAGGACATCTACTGCATGCTTTCTCTCCCTCTCTCCACTTGTTTAATAAACAGACTGAGCTCTCATCTACATCAGACCGTGGTCTAGATGTGAGCAGAAGTTCCCTCTCCAGCAGCTGAGGACTTCTGCTCATCTGTTTGTGTGTGCCGGCTGTTGATTGGACGACTGTTCCCTTCCACTCTGTACTCGTGGCCCTTGAGAGCTCAGTCACTCAGACATTAGTAAATCTGGTCAGAACACAGGAGCACAAAAAGCCATCTGCAGGCGTTTTTGTTCATATAAGTCCCTGGGGCGCTCATAAAATCGAGGTCAACAAATCTGTCCAAGAAAATGTTTGATTAGGAACACTGGACGCCCAGCTGTGTTTTATTCTGGTCAAAAAAAAGTTGAACACTCTGATATTTAGTTGGATCGCCTTTATTTTTTCTGAAGTGTTTAAGATTACCTCACTTTATTATGTAGGAAAACTCAAGGCCAGGGGCGATGATTCTGCCTCTATGATACTTAAAGTGTGGGATGTCAGGAAACATTAGAGCCTTTAAAAACATTCAATGTAGTACAGGCACACACACACACACACACACACACTGATACGTATGTCCCTGTAATCATGAAATGATGCATCTATACCCTCTTTCTTATCATCACA
>JAPSES010002788.1:0-14770 GCA_029822895.1 Maxillicosta whitleyi
GGGGCTGTCCTGGCCCTGCCCCCTCCTCAGATCTGATTTATTCTGACGGACTCACCTTGAATCTTGATGCGTCGTCTTGTCGGAGGCGCTCGGTCGGCGTTGGCAGGATTTACGGTTTCTCTCAGAGCTTCTGGCCGAAAGCGGCCGCGGAGCCGGCCTCTGATTGGCTGAAGGAGGTGACGGGTGACGGGCGTGGGGGAGGGGGGCGTGCACCCGGGGGTGAAGAGCAGCTGCCCTCGCTCCGGACCACAGCCTTCAGCCAGAACCACGAAGGACCCGATGAAGACCTCCAGAAACCCGGTCCTGTAATGAGTCCAACAGTTTTTATAAAACATCCATTACATCATCGTTCAAAACAGAACCCAGTTTTACTCACGATGTTTATGATGCAAAAACAAAACGTTTGTTTTCTTAAGATAAAACCTGAATTTGTGGTGATATGTCAAAGTTATTCTTATTTTTACTTATTTTTTCTGTGGATTCAACCACAGTGTTTTGACTTTTATTTTATTTAAAACTATTTCAACACTAATTTTTCCCTTATTTTTTAAATTATTTGAAATTATACATTAACATAAACATGCATTTATACATAAAGAACCATAGACACAATATAAAAAAATAGTAATAACAAACTGTAATTGTACAACAAAACTATTTTAAATGCCAAAAAAGAGAGAAAACCCCACCCACAAAAAAAACCCCCAACAACAATAAGATAAATAATATCACCTCCTCTTTAAAAGCTGATTGACAGTTCATATAATGTTCTCTAACACATTTCAGGACACTTGTTGACAGCACTCATTTTTCACTGACAATATTTTTACTTTATTTCATCATAATTTAGTCTGTCATTTGTACTTTTCATATTTAAATGAATCCACAATTGGAAAATGAAAAAATGACTCATTATTCCATTGTTCATGTACAAATTTTAACAAAAATAAACAGTTGTTTTTCATTCTTTCGATTTCGAACAAATTAAAAATTGGAAATAATCCAACGGAGTAAGGCTGAATCCCACTTCACCCCTTGGCCCCTCCCCCTCTGTTTTTGTGCATTCACGTGAAGGGATAGTGTTGTCCTGAATCTCAAATAGATGAAGGGGAGGGGCTAAGGGGGAGGGCTGTTCCAGGTCCAAACACAGGTTTGGATAAATGTCCCCATAATTCAGTTCCTGTCCTGGGTCAGATGGAGGTAAACACATGAAAACATGCAGCAGTGACCAAACAAACCAAAAGTGTGTTTCCATGTTGACATTTTTAATCTGATTTATTCTGATGTTTGTAGTTTCGGACTTGTTGGTGTGTTGTTCTGGACACTGGTGGGTGTGTTTGTGTTCTGTCATAATTTTCCAAGTGTTGATATTTAGAGTAAACAAATCAAGGTAATTAATTTCAATGGAATCAAAATAACATGACTTCTGGGGACATCATTGTTTTTCTACTCTGTACATTTTTATGCGCAGGTTATTTTGAAGGTCAGTGAAAAAAAAGCATCTACTTTGACGTACGTGACCTGTTCATTAACAAACGTCATATTTTAACGGTTCATATTTTTCTGTCTCTGGATCTCCACGGCAACAGCAGCTGATTGGTCAGAAATCAAATGTAAATAATTCAATGTGGGGCTCAGAACATAAACTTCTGATACATAATCCAGGATGGTATGGTTGTGTAGTAGTCAGAAACCCGTGTAAATAATTCAGTCGCCTCGGCCTGTTGTCATCTGATGCGTTGTTATTTTTAAAATATTGATCGAAGCCAGTTATTTCAGCGGGCGAACAGGCAGTATTTGAGGACTGAGGAGATAATATAGGGATGAAGGGAACAAAAGAGGGAGTTGTAAGAGGAGAGAGATGGCTGGATGAGGGATGCAGGAGGAGGAGAAGAAAGGATGGATGGAGCATTAAAAATGGATGAGTCGGTGTGAGTTTCAGCTCCAGGTTCGGACCATTACACCGGGATCAGGACGGTGACTTTGAGCCGGGGTTTGGATCCTCGGGTGCAGATGGATTACAGCTGAGTGAAGGTTCCTCTGGTTCCTCTGGATGAGGCTCTTTTATTTGGAACAGGCGTCTCTGTTCAAAAACGGAACTGCACAGCCTGTAAACGTCACATTCAAGGTGTAAAAACATGATCGCGATCATTTATTTAATTGGCGTCGTTTTCACTCATACGCACAATACTGGACGAAAACTGGATGAAATGAATGAGGTCAGAGAAACCACCACAGAAGAAGAACAGTTGGATCCTGGTGTCATTAATAACAGACTAACAAACTTTTAATTGTGTTGTATAGGGAACGATACCATCACAAACAGGGCTACTGTTATCTTATCTTATCTAATTTTACCTAATTTCATCTAATTTTATCTAATTTTATCTAACCTAATTTTATTTAATTTCATCTAATTTCATCTTATCTAATACAATTTTATCTTATGTAATCTAATTTTATTTTATCTTATCCAATTTTATCTAATTTTATCTTATCTAATCCAATTTTATCTAAGTTTATTCAATCTAATTTTTATCTAATTTCATCTAGTTTTATCTTATCTAATCCAATTTTATTTTATGTAATCTAATTTTATCTTATCTAATCCAATTTTTTCTTATGTAATCTAATTTTATTTTATCGGATCTAATTTTATCTTATCTAATCTAATTTTATCTAATTTTATCCAATCTAATCTTAATCTACCTTAGATGTTATATTGTGGTCTGACTGAGTCTCCTTTAAAACCACAGATAATAACAGTGTGAGCCATTCAACCTCAAATGATTCATTAAAGTGGAAAAATCATCATCATCATCACCATCATCATCATCATCATCATCATCATCATTAGTCTAATTGATGTTTGTCTCTCCCAGATCTACCTTTAATGATTATCAAAATGACAATAACTGTATTTTATTCACACAGACTTTTAAGAACACTCTATAAAAGCAATTTTTAAAAATGTCAAAAACACATGTCATGTGCAAGAATAAATTCTGACCAATATAATTAATATAATTCTCAGTTTTAACTGCACTTTGGGGGGAAATTTGCATGTAAATGGATGCGCAAAAGTGTGCAAATTTTCCTATCTAATTCCTGTTCTATCCTAGCACGAAATACAATCATAAAACATTAAATGGAACACTACACTCTATAAGGATTTTTTTTTAAATTGTATTATTATTATTATTATTATTATTATTATTTATTGTGTCATTTTCATATGAGAATGTTGTCATGTAGAGACAGTAGACTTGGGAAAAACAAACACACAAACAAACAAAACCAAACCCTGGAGGAATTCAATTTGATAACCTCGAGATAGAACCTGGCTTTAAGTTCTGGAATGTGAACAGAAAGGGAGGAAGGTGTAAGTCGATAGACAGGTAGAGCGGGGTGTCGTCTGTGTAGCGGTTTAGTTTAATAGACAACAGAGGCTGAATGGAAGCAGGTAAAAGACAAAAACAAACAAACAATGGGCCCAGGACAGATCCCTGGGGAACAAGACCGGTGACAGAAGAAGAACGGGGTTGGACTTTTTGTTGGCTCATCACTCATATGTCCACTGGGGGCAGCGCTGAGTATAAGAAACATAGGATTTACCTGCTAGTTTTGTGTCACGATACAGTGTTTTTTTTCCGAAAAAACAGCTTCACTTGATCAGAAGTCGGTTTGTTTGAGCGTCTGGATTGGACGGCATCGTGGGCGGAGCCTAGATCTGCTTTGATGTTTGTTTTGTGTTGGATTTGCTTCAGTCTGGATGTGGTTAAAGCAGATCTGTGTGAGTCTGGTGTTTAAGATTCACAGCAGCTCTTCCTCCTTCAGGCGGCACAAAGACGTGAAGCCTGACGCACAACAAACACATACACACACACAAACAAACAAACACACACACACAAATACACACACAGATACAACACACACACACAAACAACACACACACAAACAAATACACACAACATATAACACAAACACACACAAACAGACACAACACACACACACGCTGCTGTTTGTTTGTTGTCGTGGCGCTCGGACCGACCAGTCACTGCTTCATCTCAGAATAACAGACTCAGACAGCGAGTAAACACCGCCGCTGTGTGTGTTTACCCTTCAGATGTGCACACACACACACACACACAAACGGGTCCGACGCCGCCCGGCCCAGACAGCGCTCCAGGTGGTGGAGGTTCAGACGGACGGAGGGGAAGTGAACGCATCGATCCCAAAGCTGCAACTAATCGATCAATCAAAAAGATAATGATCTGACAGTGGCTTCAGGAGGAAACACTTCCAGACTTTGGACTCTGAAACGGTTCTGCCTCTTATGTAAATGTGTTTTTCACTTTGGAACCTGCTCCTTCAGCAGCCGTTTACGCCCAATAATAAAAGAGAACCTCGAAACCCTGGTGCTAAAAATACTGACGTCACAAAGAAAAGTCTGTTCAAAATATTTCTAAGATGGACTTAAACAAATACAACATGTTTATGGGTGGTTTTTTTTGTTTGTTTTGTTTTGTTTTGGGTTTTTTTTTTTAAGTCGTCCTAAAACAGGGTCTGGAGGCGAAACCTTCAAACCAGATGTAGATGAATTTTCTGAGGCAGGTTTGGAAGAACTTTTAATACATGTAAAAAAAATAAATAAATAAATACTAAGATAAAAGTGAAACTATTTTTCAGATGAAACACATTTCTATATTATTTAACATTACATTTAATACAAAAATCTGCATGTAACACAGCCAAAAGGACACTAAAATTGCACACTACTATTTTTTTTTTTTTAATATCTCCTTATTGTGTCACAGGTGTATTTTGGGAATTGTAGTAAATATTCAAGGCAGAGGGTTGGACAAAAATTACCACTCTTGTAAAATCACTCGTGATTTATTTGTGCTTAAATATTCAGGTTCTGTGTGTAACACCAGTGGACACGATGAGTTCCAAACAAAACCATGTGTGGATTAGAAAAACCAGTAGGATCCACACATTTAACACAGTGTGTTTATTTGTTTGTATATGTATATGTGTATAGAAGGACATTTACACACATGTTTACACATCTAATGCACTGACACCTACACACATTTAATGTCCATATTTGGGGCCTATTTATAGACCCGAATATTTGATGATAAATTAACCAATTATGGGATGGTTCATTTATCTGAGGTCATCATTAGGTCCATCCTGGAGTAAATATGTTTATATTTACCTTTTATTATTGGGTGTAAACAGATGGAAAAGTGTCAGATACTAAAATAAATCAGTTTAATAAAAACACCCAAATATGTTCGGCTTGAAAAAAAATGTGACTTCAGTCCTTTTAGCACCAGGATCTTTAATGTTGACATATTTTCCCTCAGGATGGACGTGGTGATCCATATTAATTTAGATTTCTGTTCTGTCTCTGTTTGCTTCTTTTACAGCTGATAAAGAAAAAATGGGCAAGAAAGACGACAACAGTCCCTTCAAAGTAAACCTAGGTAAGAAGATCAGACAGCGCGGTTATTTTTAACTTTTTTTAATTTATGTGGTCGTTTTTTTTCCATTGTGTTTGTTTGTGACTGACAGTAATAATAAGACATGCAGTGTTTTACATGGTGCAGGTACCACATATGTCCACCAGGGGGAGTGTTCCATTTATCAAACCACCGTTTTCATCAGTCAAGAAAGGAAGTTAGTGTTACTGCAGGATTGTATTAATAATGAGTGACTGTTAAAGAAATCAGCACATCAACGGGGAAAAAAAAGTAAATTTAAAATGTCAGAATAATTAAATTTATGGACTTAATGTTGATAGAATGAAAAACAGGAAGTTGATATTTAAGGTTGTTATTATTATTATTAGGTTATTATTATTGTTCATATTATTGAATGTAAACCCAGTGTGTCCATCCACTGGTACTGATCCAACTCCATGAGTTTTGCTGCGGAATCAGTGCTATAGAAGATGACGGTGTTTCCATGGTAACTACAGAGCCTCTGAACATCCAGATGGATCATATGTGATGACTATAAAAAGATGAAGAATGAAAATAAAACATGACGTGAAACACAAAACAAAACTCAATAAGACGACAACAATGGAAACAATGCAACAAGATGAAAAGTAGGATGAAGGAAGGACAAAAATCATGTATGAGAAACACAACAGATAAAAAATTATAATAAAGACACAACGGGATGAAAATGACAAAAAGCAAAAAGACAAAAAGGACATAAAATAAAAACAAAAATAATCCAACAGGATCCAACGTGAAGACCGTAATGAGACAAAAAAAAATGGCATAAAAGACACAAAATCATGGAAAAAAAATCACACAACACGACTGAACAACAGTAACCAAAACTGATAAAAAACATGAAATGAGACAAAAATGATGTAACAAGATGAAAAACGTAAGTGATGTTACGAAAACAATGCAACAAAACACGATGATGCAACAACAGCAACAGAGGAAAACGGCCAAAAATGAGAAAAAAAGACACAAAACAAGGAACGTGACGCGATGCATCAGGAAGAAAATGACGTAAAAGACACGACGTGAGTGAAAGTGTTGAAGCTGACGTTAAATAGAATCAATTTCAGCTGTCGAATAGTTTCGTTCGGTTCGGATTTTTTAAGGGTTATCGTGTTTTAATGTTGTCTTCTGTGAATGTGAACGAATCCTAAACTCTGAGGATGTTCGTCTGCTCCTGCCGTACACACTCTCCTCTTCTACGTCTTCGTGCCGTTGGTCACATGACGCCGTAAACGCTCAGATTAGCAACGCATCGACGCAGCGTCTGAAGATCAAAGCCCAGATGAAACAGAATCCACAGGGTCGGTTCTTCTGTGCAGCCCAGCATTTGCATCTATATTAAAGTCGAAAAGTCTCCGAGGGAATGATTCCTCTACAGCGCCGTCGGCAAACGGTGAAGTGCGGCGGCAAATGTTCAAAATGGAAAAGTGCAGACAGTGATGAGCGTTCATGTTTGAAATATCACTTTGTAATTAAAAAAAAACAAAACACTGAAGCTGAATTATAACTGAGTGAAACTGTAGAAGTTTGAGCTTTAAGTGACGTGTGCAGGTAGAAATCATCCAAACCTTTGAAATCCAATGTAATTAAATGTAATTCTTCCTTTTCCAACACGTTCTCTGTGTTCTCCATAAACTGTAAATGTTCTCTGTGTTCTCCATATCCTGTAAATGTTCCCTGTGTTTTCCATAAACTGTACAAACAGATTTATGACTAATGACACCACAAAGGTTTTTTGGAGCGCTGGCCCTTTAAATGCACAGGAGACACTTCAGGCCCCGCCCCCTCCAGGTTATTGGCTGTGCCGCTCTGTCCTGTTCAACCAACAACTGAACATTTCCAGTAAAGGGTATGAGTAATTGAACATGAGTCCATCTGAACCGTGGACGGTAGAACATGTGCAAGAACACAGACAGGAACCACATTTGAGTTCAGCTCTAAACGACTGTAAACGTGTCAAACCCAACGGGCGGGTTTCACTCCGATCATACGGAACTTCGACCCCTGACCTCCAGAAACCCCATGCTTTGACTCTGTGTAACGTGTGTTGGTGTCCGTTTCCTTCTGACCCGTTCAGAAACCACGGGTCTGGACAATGGTGACGGGTTCTACGCCGGCATGCCCATCCCCTGCACCGACAGCTACGCCAGCTTCTGCGTTCACGGCAAATGTGAGGTCAAGTACAACATGCCCACCTGCAGGTCAGAGACGGAAACGTCCGGGTCGCACTCATGTTTTATCAGTTTTATTAGACAAAAAAAAAAAAAAACTGTTATCAGACTGAGCAGTTTATGATGTGCAATGTTTGTTTATTGCTATTATAGTTTTATTATTTATATTATTAATACATACTCATTACTATTAATTATATTGTTGTTACGACTAATATTGTAATTATTATTTTACTAAATTGTAATAGTAATAATTTGTTCTGTTATTATATAGTGCAGAATATATTAGTATAATATTGTTACTTATTATTATTATTTTTATTACTAGTATTATTATTATTATTATTATTATTACTACTACTACTTAATTATTTATTTCTATGCTCTAATGTGTAGTTGCCTGTTTTTCACTACTGTTTTTATGTTTAGGTTTAGGATCAGGTTAGGTTTAGGTTTAAGTTTAATTTTAGGTTTAAGTTACGTTCAAGTTTAGGATCAGGTTGCGTTTAGATTTAGGTTTAAGTTTAGGTTTAAGTTTAGGATCAAGTTAGGTTTAGATTTAGGTTTAAGTTTATGTTTAGGATCAGATGATCTTGACTACAACACTTATTTCACTGATGAAAATCCCCCAGGTTTTTTTTTTTTTGTACTGAGGTATGTATTATGACACGTACCTTCTTTCCATTGTTTTTCATCAGTTTCTTTCGTCTTACGTCCACGTTGATGCCGTTTTATGGGTTTCGGTCTCTACAGGTGCGATGCTGGTTATAAAGGCGCTCAGTGCGACGAGCCTCAGGACTTTAACATCCTGTACGTGGTCCCCAGTGGACAGAAGCTGCACTACGTCCTCATCGCCGCCATCATCGGCGCCGTGCAGATCGCCATCATTGTCGCCGTGGTGATGTGCATCACAAGGTAAGAGCAAACAGGTTTAATACATCCAATAATACTCTTTGTGTAGTTTTACAGTGTGACCACAGGTCTGTGCTCCGTCTCCTCGTTGGTTTTTATCTTGAATTAATTCACAACAGTGTTTTCGACACATTATCGAACGTACGAAGGATGAAAAAAGTCTGAAGTTATTTTGTTCAGATCAGATTAAGACAAGAAATGAAACGTGCTTCAGCTCTGGATCGTCCTCTGATCATGATGACAAATATATTTATGAAGCATGCACGGAGAAAAGAAAGAAAAAGATCAAATAGCATGAAATTAGACGAGTTAAGATTAAATGAAATCATATATTAATATGACAAAGATGGAAAAAATATGAAATTAAATGATCAAAGGAGATGAGAATATTTAACGTTAGAAAAAATGCGATAAAAAAAATTTGATGATTCAATAAAATGAGATGCAATAAGATGATATGAAGTTAGATGATAAAATGAGATAAGATTAAATGAAATAACATGAAATTGGATGAGTTGAGATGAAATTAGATAAAATGAGATAAAATAAGATGAGATTAGCTATCACTAAACTAAATGAGGTGAACTAAAATAACGAAAAATTTAACACGTTTAGGTGAAATGAGATAAAATGAGATAAAATGAGATGAGATTAGCTAATGCGAAAGTAAATGAGATGAAATAAAATAACGTAAAATTCAACACGTTTAGGTGAAATGAGATGAAATGAGATGAGATTAGCTAACGCGAAACTAAATGAGATGAAATAAAATAACGTAAAATTCAACACGTTTAGGTGAAATGAGATGAGATATGATGAGAATAGCCCAAATCAAATGAGATCAGATGAAATGATATGACATAAAACAGAATGAGATCAAATAAAATAATTGTTATAATAGTAATAGTTTTACGGAGCAATCACAACATTAACAAAAACAATCTAAGAAAATACATTTAAAAAAAATACTTCAGAATCGGTAAAATAGTCCAAGAAATGTTGTGGTTCTAAACACAGAATCAAACCAAATCTTCCAGAAATTATAAAAACAAAACAAAACGCATAAACTGTAGCAGATCTGTAAAACATACACTGTCTGTAAACAAATAAAAGCCACAATGCTAATTTTACCACTTCCTGTTTCTGTCTCTAATCAGGAAATGTCCGAAAAACAACAGGGGACGTCGGCAAAAACAAAACCTTGGACACTTTTCGTCAGACACTAACTCCAGGATGGTATAGCCGCGAATGTCGGAATGTTTTTGATAAGTTTTTTCTTACGGCGTGGGAATACCATTTTTAAAAGTACGGCGTTATCTTCACTTTTTTTTCTCTCTTGGGAAACCGAAAAAAGAAGAATGAGAATATTTATTTAAGGGGCCTTATTTCCGACTTTTTTTCCCTCTTTTATTTTGTTGTTTTTTTTGTTTGTTTGTTTGTTTTAATGGACAAAACCCCCGGAGCCTCCTCTTTAAGTCATTCAACGTCTGCGTCTTTGTTGTTTTTCGCCACTTTGTCGCAGGTT
The DNA here is from genome assembly GCA_029822895.1 of Maxillicosta whitleyi. Classification (NCBI taxonomy): domain Eukaryota; kingdom Metazoa; phylum Chordata; class Actinopteri; order Perciformes; family Neosebastidae; genus Maxillicosta; species Maxillicosta whitleyi. The sequence goes on from JAPSES010002788.1 coordinate 10,143, forward strand.
TCAGCGAACAGAACGGCCCCGGTGGAATGTGATATTTATCGGAGGTTCTGGTTCTGGTTCCAGTTTTACGTAATGACGTGCGGCTGATTCACCAAACACAGATGGTTTAGCGTTCTTGAATCCATCTGCTAACACCTTTCCTTTAATAGGAAGTTTCCTGTAAAGACTCACTGTGTTCTGGAAAAGCTAACGATTTAATTTATTACAAACATTATTTCTTGAAGCTAGTTTTTACGTCTTGTTTTTAACCTTGATTTCATGTTTGTTTGGTTTTTTTTGTTAGTTTGTTTGTTTTTCTGAATCCTAGTTCCTGTATATTCGCATGATCTTGTGAAAACTGTGTACTGTGATGTAGTTTTAACCTTTTAAAAGAAAAGCCGACAGAACGACGCCTCCGTGTGGCGGGAATGTGAGTGGTCGGACTCGTGATTGGAGGACGATGACGACGGGGCAGGAATGAATCCATGTTAAAGGAATGTAAAATGTATGAAAACAGTGTAACCCTGAAGAACTCGTAGACTCGTAGGCGGGAATGTTCGCTGAAGGATTGTAAAGGAACCAACGACTGCACAACTTTAATTCTGTTTCCATGGGAGCAGAAGGACCTCGGCTTTTCTTTGGATGTGAGGGACTTTTTTCTTAACTTTTGCTTTTCTTCGTCGGTTTCAGTTTTGCTCCTCGGCGAGAAACTTTGAAGCACAGAGGATCCTTCGCTGAAAAACATAGATCGGTGGTTGGCGCTTCAGTTTTTGTCCACAAATCCAACAGTAAAAGACCGTTGAACTCAGCTAACTCTGGCGATTCATTAGTGCCAAAATTTACTCGTGTAGAAACCGTAATCGTTAAATTCACACACACTGACGTGGGGTAAAATCCATCCCAAAAATGTGTGAGCATATTCCAGTACAAACACAACGTTGGTGTTTTTGGGTTAAAAACACGTTGTATGGAGGTTCTGTCCTGCCAAAACTTTCATGTTTTCTAAATGCCCCAAAATGTATTTTTTTAATGTTCGCACATTAACCCTCCAGTATCTGCCCAACCGTGTCGGAAGCGTGTCAATTTTTTAATTTTTAATTTTTTTTTGTATTTCAAGTTGAGCCGTAAACAAAAAATACCAAACAGTTAATAATTGTCATATTTCAACCCTTCGAATCTCATGTTTGTAATATAAACAAACCACATTTTTTTACGCAAGAAACACAAAACTATTTTCTCCCCAATATTTTACATAAAAATTTTATTTTTTATTTCTGTCAACTGTCAGTGATTCACTCCAACTGTGGTTCATATTATTATTATTATTATCATCATTATTATTATTTATTTATTTTGGTTGAAATGTTAAATGTGTATTTTCTACTCACTTGGTAGAAGGTGTTAGTATAGGAATTTAACACTGTTTATTATGGGATGGATTTAGAGGATGGATGACAATATTAAAAATCATGAAAAAATGAACAAAATTATGAAATTTAATAACAGGGTTAAGGTGTTTAATATACTCACCTGGACACCGGAGGGTTAAAGTGTGTTTAATATATTCACCTGGACACCGGAGGATTAATCACATGTCGTGAGTGTGACCAGAGGATTTGTCGATAATAACTGAAATTTGGTAAATCACCGTTCTACGACAGAGGGCCACATATGAAAAAAATAAAAACAATATGAGAATAAAGTCATAAAATCTTGAGATAAAACAAGTCAAATACAAAATAAAGAGAATAAAGTCATAGTTTTAAAAATCGTATAATTTAATGAAAATCACGTTGTATTTCTATGAGATTAAAGTCGTAATATTTTGAAAATAAATAATAATAAATAAACCTTTAGCCTTGTTGTTGACAGTTTCCAGTTACAACGAATAACGAAGCATCAACTTTCACTTCCGTTGGAGCGGACAAATAATGCTAATGTGTTGATGGAGGGCGGGGCTAATCGGCTCAGTATTCGGTGGGCAGGGCTAATCGGTTCAGTATTTGGCCTTACAACCATAATGACAGCAGACCCTCACAGAATGTTAAAGTCCTACATGTTCAGACCAGTGGGTACGACTGGATTCTATAAATTATAATATTTTCCTGCCTGTTTTTGAATTACAACATTATTCTTATAATATTATGGTTTATTCTGGAAATATGATGACTTTTATCTCATAACAGTATGGCATTATTCAAGTTAATGTACTTTTTTTTAAACTCTGACTATTCTGGTAAAATTGAAGGGTTTATCTTGATATTTTGCGTCTTTATTCTCATACTGACAGTGTTTTTATTTCTTTCTCTACATTGGGTCCAGATGTTTGTGGTTTTAGTGAAAGTTCAACAGAAGAAACCTAACATGAAAACAACAACAACAAAAAAAAAAACAATCAAACAGGAAATGGGAGCGTTTACATCCCGTTTCATGAAAATGCCTTTTCTGTGTTGTTCCGCGTGTAACCGATGTCGCCGTAACACCACATGTTCTTATGCTGCTTATGGCGTTTTTGTGCTTTTCCATTCAACCTCCATGATTTTTCCACTCGTCTGTTCGTCGTATAGAAGTCCACGTCTGTCCGACCTCAGCACCCTCCGGCCTGTAGAGCATCCGCGTTCAACGTTTTCACACTGAATAAGAGTCGATTTGACTTTAATGGATAGTCGCTGTGAAATGAACTAAGTGACACCTAGAACTGGAGTTCCACAGTTTTACCTTCGTTAAAAGTCAAAAATGTTCCGTGTTTTTCCACCTGAGAACAAACAGATACACAGATCGTTGACGGATGCGACGTCTTCATCAGACAAACTCCACCGCCTCTGGTTGTTCATTTACTTGCAAAGTCATTAAATTAGCATTTTAAGTTGTGTTTTTCCCCTCGGAATATGACAGAAATGTTCCCTCTGACTTAATTGTGAGTTAACTTATGCAATATTTCACTTGCACAATTAAAAAATAACAAAATAATTAAGCTAAGTACCAAAATCGGAGCCTGGAAGACTGCTGAACGTTCTACCTGAGGGAACGTTTACCGGAAAAACAGGCCATTTAATGACCAATTAGAGAATAAATGAGTTGATTTCACTGCCATCACTTTATGTCGGGATCACGTGTAAAATATGTGGATGGAAAATCACTCCATTTCTGATACGTTGGACCTTCAGCAGCTGTGGAACCATCAATGACTGGTTTTAAGGATCAGTTCCAGTTAAATAAACATTGTTGTTGGTTCTAGAGCAGGGATCTGCAAGCGTTAGAATTAAATTAAAGAGACATTTTTAACCCGAAAAAGAAGAAAAACTGTGACTGCAGTCTTAAACCCTACAAAATAATAAGAATGACTCCAGATTTTCTTCTCAGTTTAATGTGAAAATAATAATATGACATTATTTCTATAAATAATAACAACTTCAGGTGTTTGTCTTTGTTTTAGTGTGAAAAATAACATTAAATAATGAAAATATTGACATTTACAAACTATCCTGTAACACTAAATTGTGAATAAAGTGTCAGTTTTTTCTTTTTTATTTGTTTAGTTTATAAAAGTAAGTATTTTCAATGAGTTTTTTGCACTAAAACACAAACATTTGCAGTTGTCATTATTTATAGGTTATTCTGTTATTATTTATAGTTTATTCTGTTATTATTTGACTACAGATTAAATCAGACTGAATGTGGAACCTGATAGAACAGCCCTGGGTTAAACATGTCTACATTTGACCACCATGGGGCTGTCCCTCTGTAGAATATTTGTTTATTATTAGTTTGTTATTTAACTTTGTATTTCCACTCCAATAATGCCATGTTTGGTGCGTTTATGAAATTATACCACTACACACTACAATAAAGAAAACATTTAAGATTTGTATAATTTTCTAATGATGTACATTGTTTCCAAAACAAAATGACGATTAAAAAGCTCCATTTTCATGTACACGGGCCGACCTTTAAACAGCCCAACTACCAACAAATGCAAACTGAGCATCTTGTTTTAAATTTGGCAAGAAAATAATGTATCGTGACTAACATTTTGATTTATGTGTCGTCAAAAAATGATCTGATTCTGTGTATAACCTGCACATTTTTGCCCGTGAACAATGTTAGAGTTGGTTCCAAATCAAATCGGAACAAATCATATTTTATTCATAGAGCACCAAAACATAACCAAAGTTCTCTCACGACACTTTCCATATGGAGCCGGTCCAAACCCAACTCGGAACCCGAAAGTCGAGTTTCGTCCGTCTGGGTTTGGACCAGAGGAGCCGTCGGTGGCACATCCCTGTTCTAGACTCTTACAGCTCAATGTCCAAATAAAAAGACCAACATTTAGAGATGATCGTTTCACAAAACTGTCGTTCCAGATGTGAATACGAGTCACATGACGATACCAATGCCAAACGTCAGTACTGCGTGTTCAGCTTCTACACGAGTGTTTCATCTGTCCTCGTACTTATGCTCATGTTTTATACATGTCCACTCAGCTGCTCTTTAACCCTTCGGTACCCTACCCATACATGTTCTTTAAATCACCTTCATATTTTCCAAATTATAAATCGTTCTGGATTATAAGTCGCACCAGCCATAAAATGCATAATAAAGAAGGAAAAAACATATATAAGTCGCACTGGAGTATAAGCCTCATTTTT
>JAPSES010002808.1:0-14769 GCA_029822895.1 Maxillicosta whitleyi
CAAAGTTAGTGCTGATTGTTTCCTAATATTATTATATAAATATATTGTCATATAAAATTGTTTCCAACATACAAACAACACTTTTAAAACTGACTGAAAACAGTGGCTCCTAAAAACCACAGATGCTCATTTTTTCAAACTACACACTGTCTGTGTTTAGTTTTATGTAAGTTTACAGGTGAATGTATAGGCTAATGCCCCTGTCATCACCTAATGTCCATCTGTTTTTGATTGTTTTTAACGTCTATGTCTTCAGTATACATATTTTTTTAAATTAAAATAATAAATAAAATACGTATAGTCCCTATCAAATAAACTAGTAAATAAATAAATAAAATAAATACATTTTAGTATAAATTGTGTGGTTGGAACAGGTGGAACTGAGTTATGATTATACTGAGTTATGTTATGTGTGTGCAACTTGGACATTTAACACATTTAAAAACAACAAACACGGTTATGGAAACATAACTTACAACCTACCATATCAGTCTTAATACATGTTAAATACTTTTTTTTAAGGTATTAAAAGCAGATTTGTAAATTTCAGACTTTTTAGACCCTGTGGGAACCCTGTAGGTTGGAGTTCTAACTTTTGACCACTAGATGGCATGCAGTATCTTTAAAAGGCAACCCACCGTTTGTAAACAAGGGCTCTGGAAGCTTTCGGAAGAAGGACTTGAGTAAACTGCTGATCACATTGAGATCCCTCCATTTCTGTAAAACATGAGATTAGGTTAATAACGTGTCATGGAGCTAAACAGGTTATCTACAGGACTAAGTAACATTATTAGTAGAGCGACACTTTAATGCACGTAATGTGAATGGTTTGTAAATTTGGTGATCTAGAAATGCAAGTTTGTTGTGTTGTCATAGTGTTCTTCTGGATGCCAAAAACATTTATCAGTATAAAGGTTTCAAATTGAGCAACGACACATCACTGACAAGCATTAAGTGCAGCAAACCTCTGGTACAAACACACATCTTACTGCTGTTCTATGCACATATCCATCTAAAAACAGTTCAGTCAGAACTGTACAGCTACAGTATTATTGTCCACAGCACATGCCAAGGGCAGCACTGAAAACCTTGAGGCTCCATTAACAGTTTAATTAAAGCAACAGTGGATCGATGGAGTGGCACTCACATCATCCTGGATATCGATATCGTTCATGCCCTTGTTATTGAGCTCCTCCTGCATGTTGGAAATGGCAGCGTTGTTCCCAGGGACTCGGTAGATGCCCGTGTACTCCAGACCTCGGTCTTCCACCAGTTTACAACAAACCTCCACAATCAGAGGCACAAACTGGACAGATGATACAAACATGCAAAATTCTTTAGATTAATCAACACACAAAGGAGGATTTTTGTTTGTTTGTTTGTTTGTTTTTTGGCAAATAAAATCAAACCTTGTTGGTCTGTGCAGGAGGACAGTCATCCAGCCTCACTCCAAATGTGACTCCAGCGGCTGGTTTCTTCTCAAAGGGTTTCCTCATCAGTCCTGGGATACCCTTCCTCCAGGTCCCTTTATCCTTGGGAGGGCTGGTGTCATCTGCAGATACAGAATGCACCAGTGGTTGGACACGGGTCCTAGTTTAAGACATTTAAAAGGCAAATCTAATACTTTTTGTACCTTTGTGCATATTCTTCCTCTCTTGCTCTGGTTTTGGTGAGTGTTGACTTGGTGATTTGGTCTCTCCTTTTCCTCCCAGCAGCGTCTGTCTGATGCTCAGCGATTGGCGTGAAGGTCTGGGCGATGGCTCCGTCTTACTGCCGGTCGGACTGAATGAAACACGGACATAAATTAAAATACACTTAATTCAGTGGAACTGCTACAGAGTTGTGTGTCACGTTCTGGATCAACTTCTCCAAAGTGTTAAAACCTCCCTCCTCTCAGACCTGACTGTCCTCTTGCCCTTCCCCTTCCACTCACCTCATCAAGGTGTTGTACTCCTTGATCTTTCGGCTGATGAGGTCATGGCTGGTGAAGGCTGCGTTCTAAAAAAAAGGAAAGGACAGAGGAACAGAAGAGATTGGACAGAGGACACAATAGATATTGGTTAAGGTATATGATGCAGTCGCAGCTCCTTTCGTGCATGTAACAGGTTGCAACACATCTTTATATAACTCCATTGCTATCAGATGACACAGGTAAGACTATTGGAATGTCACGGTATAGACCGTGTGGTTAGGCCTTCAGAGGAAAGGAAAGACAGGCTTTCATTTCTGACTGGAGGCTGTCTATTTTAGGACACGATATAAACACAAGTGAATAAAACCTAAGGAAAAACTACTGTAAATCTTAAGATACTGTTTAAGTTCAATTTGACCTGGTTTGACATTAAACATCAAAAACATCACTAATAACATCTTTTTTTGGACTGATATTTAATGACTTCTACAGTGACCTAAAATGTGAAGGATTTTTAAAGCAGGTAGTAAAACATGGTTAGATGTTGATAGATAATGCGCCATAGTCATTTTGTTTCAATTAAATGCCATCTTTTTGCTACATGACACATTTATTAATAATTAATCACGTACTGGGCATTGAAACATTCTAAATTGAGCCCCTGTATATTTTGTGCAATTTTTTGGATGACACCGAACTGTATGTAATGGTTAAAACCCAACAGAGACACTGTGCAACAAGAATACATAAACTTAAAAATCAGACCAGGTTTGATGCGTGTAGATTGTAAATTAATAAATGATCAATGTGTAATAAGAAAACATCATCAGTGTGTGTTCATTTGTAATGTAACAATGGTAAACAGTGAAACTAAGGTCAGAAAAACACTTTTGCAATATGTGAATGAGGACAGAAACACCTGAAAAAACGAAAGAGGAAGAGAATGTGGGTCTGGTTGTGGCTTGGGGAAGGATGCCAACTTCAGATGCCATTTGTGGAGAGTGAGTTTGAGCCAAGTATTTCCAACTGCCAGTTGTGAGCTGATCAGTTCATCATTTCATTTTGGAATTCTGTTTGTTGTTTATCAGATGGAGGTCACAGCTGCAGTCAGTATGAGACGGTCACCTTGACATGGACAGGTTTTTTATTTTGCCTCAGTACATCTGATTCTTTTCACTCACGACCACACGTTTGGAATCACTGACGATAGTGGGGCACTTTGTTCACTTTAATTTCAGACACAGGGTCATTAAAATGGTGTACTGTTGGCTTAAACTATGAACCTGAAAAAGTTTATAATCCAGATATCTGAATTTTCTGTGCAAAAACATCTTAATCTACTTTTAAAAATGGAAATGCTTTAGTGTTAGTTTAAAGCCTGTAGGAAACAATGACATTCAATGGACCTTGTGTCAAGTTAGCAAGAAGGAGCTTCAGGAGGCATTCGGGTGTAATGGGAAGTCAGAGAACTAAAAGCGGCTCTTACCTCCTCATCCAGGTTGCTGTTCTCCTGTATGACTCTGATCCAGGCCAGCATGTCCTCTCGGTCCTCGGCCTGGAACAGGTACTCACAGTCGGAGGTGGTCAGCCTCAGCACGTTCTTCCGTTTCGTGTCGCTGTAGGAGATGTCAATCAGGCAGGCCTTGATGCTGATTGGCAGTGGCTCATCAACTGCTTGGCAGTTAGCATGAGCCTGCCCCTCCTTTTTATCTTTATATAGGCAGAGGTAATGGCCTCTCAAAACGGCGTACATCTGTTTCCACGGACGCATCCCCCCTCCGACACGCTGCAGAAGTAGGCCATGAAAAGGAGATGAGCAAAATGGGAGGAATTAAAGTGTATATTCAGTCATGTTAAATATGGCCCTTTTGTTGCCTTTATGACATGTAATCATTGCCAAGGGGGACAACATGAGACCTTATACAACACAATAAACGGTAGGTGTGAGTCGAACTGGTCAAACAAGTGAAACAGACCATAAAAAGGTCAGGTGTAAGTAGATTTGGACATGTACTGTAAACCAGGGCAACACTGCTGTGGTTTATGTAATGCATGGACCACTTATACACCATTAGGTCCATAAGTATCTGGACAAAGGTTGTACTTCCTAGTTGGTAACATCTGTAATATTTAAACACCTTGAATTAAACATGAACGCCTATACATCAGTAACATCTAGAATCCTTCGTTTCGAATCCATAATACTTAAGGACCTGACTCTAAACACATGCCATCTACTGTATGTGCATCTGCTGTGACAGTATGTGATATGAAGTGCAGCTCTGAAGGCGGACTTCACACCTTGCCCTTCTCTGTATTCAGCTGCTTAAAATGCAGCGACCCCTCCTTGGTGGCATCGCTGAACACGTCCGATGATGAATCCCTCCTGGACCCTGAATCTTCTGATGACCGGTCAACAGCCTGCAATGGACAAAAGACAACGGCACCCAAAATTCAGACAACATAAAAAAAAATAAATGCATGAAAACACTAAATGAGACAGTTCTGAGCAGTTCTGGATCAGAGGAACCACCACAGTTCACAATGTGGGTCAGTACAGGCTCATACCTGCCAGCCACCGAGCGCATGTTTATGAAGGAACAAACTGCTACCAAATAAATGTGGACCTGGACAAGACTTGTTTACTCAGGTATGCTTTTCAGTTTCCAGGTTTTTTTTTAAAACTTCCTCATTCATTCACTCTTTCCGCATTGTTGTACTTCCCATAGTCAACAGTCAGTGAATCAGAGATCATCTGTGTGAAACAGTCAAACTCTACAGATGTTTAAACAAGAGGAAGGTATCATCATGCACAATTTATCTGGGCTTTTAAGTTCTCCTGCAGAACTCTTAAAAATAAATAACAATAATAACCAAAAAAAATTATAAAATTGGTGTCTTCCCAAACTGAAGTGTTAGACTTTGGAATGTTACATGACAGGAGAACTATGACTTTGAACTGGAAGAACATAGAAGCTCCTTCTATAAAACTATGGATTATTATGGAACTATTAGAGAGCATCGGACTGGAAAGATTGACTTGTATTAAAAAAGGAAAACTGGAGAAATGTGGACAATTATGGGAACCATATATGAACATTATGGGATGTGGAAAGTTGGGACATGACATCTAAATTATTTGTTTTATTTTTTTTTTATTATCATGGCTGCTCTATTTGAAATTTTCATATATATATATATATGTACTGTATGTGTGTGAGTGTGTGTTTGGTGCAGGTCTACATGGTGTAAATGGGTCTATGTATGAGTGTTTGTTTAGTTTTGAGTTATGCTCTTTGCATATATTATTAGCTACTTTGTTTACCTTTAATTGTAAAATTTAAATACCAATAAAAATATTGTGAAAGAAAAGTGTTCTCCCTCATTTAAACAAATTAAAAGTTGTTTACAGAATATTGTTTGTTCTTTTGTATTGTACTGATGTGCCTCTTGGTCTCTCATATTAGAGATTTTATATCAATGGACTTACTGGTTAAATGATGGTTAAATAATAAAATAATTGGGCAGAATATGGGTTCCATAATGACCAGTGGCTTAAAAGGAGGTTTATCAACTGCAGGTGCTGACTTTAAGGGAAAAGTATCGTTAACAAAATAACATAATAACATAACATAACATAGATTTTTGGGATTTAGTTTGATATTAGTTCAGATTTAAAAGTTTGTTAATTTGACTTTGACTGATCCAAATTTATTTGACTGGTTTGAAGAGATGTTTTTACTTTGACTTAGATGTTCCGTTCTCTAAAGTTAAATATAGTAAACTGTTGGCAAAATAAAGGGGCCACCCCCCCCACCCCCAACAGAAACTAACGTTAAAATAATTATATATAAAAAATCCACATTCAGTCCATTTCTAAAACAAACATCTCTTAAATATATATATATATATAACTTGGTATAAATGCACAGAAGAAATGCAAGTACATGAAAGAAAAACTCACACACAATACACACAATAAGTACTTTCCCAAAAGTTGGATGTACTTTTAGTCCCTGTTTTACGTGCAAACTTTTGTCTTGTGGGTGTGAACTACTGATCTGATAAACATGTAGCAGGTGAGCCAGGCTAATGCTGAGATGGCAAACATGAGATAAAAATGTGAACTGAACTCACCTTCCTGAGACTTTTCAGACCAGGTATTAAGGACCTCCTAAATTGGAAAAAGACAACATATTATTATGAACTAAAAGTAACCAGACATGTGAAAACAGTGGCTTTGTGCCTTAATGAGATATTAATTAATTCTGAGTTAATTCCTTACCCTCTGCTTTCCTCCCGGTAGTTATCAAGGCCCTCGTCGTATGACTTGGACCTCTCGGTTTTTGTACCAGAATCTGACTCAATAATTGTGAGACGAAGAGAATCTATTAAAAGAGGGTCAAACGATTATTTGTAGCATCGCATTTCAATCTTTTATTCAAGGCTGATCGACTGCCTCGAGGCGAACACGTACCTTGGTCGTGCGACAGCTGGCGTCGAATGAGAGGGGACGGAGACGTGGGGCTGGGCGGGATGGTGGTGATGATGGGGGTGACAGAGATCACAGCAGAGGCGGGAATGTGTTCGCTATCCTGTTCAATGCTCGGACTAGATGGTTCATCTGAGGAGACAAACGCATGAGAGCAGTGAAAAGTTTGTGTTAGAATGAACTATATGATGAGAGCATGAACAGGAACCGATGGAAGAACCGCCATGTAATACACAAGGACTTCCACTTAATAGCTTCCATATTATCTTGAATAAACACTGGAGCAGACAGCAGTACAACGCTGATAAGCCCTAACTGGGCTCATGGAAATGCACAGACGCACAGTCATCCAGTTGACAGGTGTTTCTGTTCTGATAAACCAGCACACACCTTCTGTTAAATCCATATGAAGGTAAAGGTAAGCAGGCTAACATTACATCATCAAAGACACGTCTGTGCCATAATGTCTGATATCAAATAATCAGCAACAGGACAAGCCCTAAAAACAAATTAGACAATGCGTCACAAGAACAAGCACTTGCACCACTGAATCTCACAGTATGTGATAGTGATGATGTAGGCGTATGGGTAAGAGGTCCAAACACAGTTACCTGGAAAACAGGTTGTAGAATAGTAAAAAAACAACAACAACAAAAAACCCTAAATAATGATAAAAACAAACTGTTAACCCATGTATAAGCCTGCACGATTAAACATAAAAGATCTTGATTCACACATGTACACAATTGATTTCTAAACATGGATGATTCTTAAATGTTTGTATATAATGTATAGCGTAAAGGACCTTGCCCAAGGGCCTACCTGGGATTCGAACTGGCAACCTTCCGCACCAAAATCAGTGGTATAAACCACTAAGCTATCCAGTTGCATCAGGTGTTAACGTCATGTTTGTCCTGTTTTCTCGTCCAGATCCAAGTATCATTTCTCTTTCACTTTTCTGACTTCTGTTCTTCTTCTCCTTTTCTTTTCTTTGCTGGTGGCAATAACTCAGCCTTTAATCAATAATCAATATATTAATATAATATTTAAAAAAAACCTCCATTGTTCCAGCTGGGAAGTTTCTTTCACAGATCAGCTGACGTCGCTTAGCAACCAGGGCTATAAGTGTAAGTGACCATCAGTGAAAGATGCGAATCAGAAGTAAAACATCCCATTTTTTGACAGCAGTGGAATAAACATTTTGTAAATAATAAAAAAATAAATCATCTCAGAGGATAGTGAAGTCGATTCTAAGCAAAAAAAAAAATCGTTCTTCCCATTTTTAGCAGGATCGTGCAGCTCTGCCTCTGTACTTAATTGTTGTAAATGTTGGACATCTGAATAACTCCAAATGATTTAATTCCTTTAACTGCTGGTTATTTACATTGACTTTCAACAGCACAGCTTCATCTGAAACATGTGCATCTGTGTACAGATCACTTGGCTCCAGACAACTCCAAAAACTCTGCAAACCTCCGACCCAGACACATATGCCTGCATCAGTGAATCACTTATTTGCATACCAACAACAAAGTTTCTGGGAAAACAGAATCAACTAGTGATGTGTGACATGTACAATTACATTTGATTTGTAACAGGATGTCGGTTGAAAATTGGCTGACCTTCTAACAAAAAGACAGAGCAGATGTAAAAGTTTGGATGATACAGATGACAGAAAGATTCTCTGATGTTATTGTGAATATGAAGCCACAGTAGCAGCTACATACATTTGCATATAAACTAACACGCTCAACATCATTCCAACACGGAAACTCATGTAACACTGCATGTTTCATTTCATATGGAGCTTTTATATAACCCAATAACCCAATAATTCAGACGCATAAATTATAATACAGTATTACAGTAAGTGGGATAAAGATACAAATTTGGATGTTTTATTAGCAGGGTTCTGCTAAGTAGATGCTGTCTGTGGTTTTGCATTATGTCCACATTCAGTGACGCAAAAGAACTTTTCTTGTTAAATAACGTATACACATACATGCACAGTATCAATAACAATAACAAAAAGTTATAGAATAAAAATGATGTCAAATAAAATAAAGTACTGCTGGTAGTTAATTCCTTCAGAATATTTGCAGAGCAAGAACGTTCTCCAAAGGAAATGCATGCCTCGATTTTAAAATGCAAGCATTTTTCATGACAATTAAAAAACAGAAACACAACTAACCAAATTAATTGTATGCATTGTATTGTATTAATGATATACTGTCCTAACACAACTTTACTGATACACTATTTAGTCTTAAAACCTGACCTGAATCTAATCTGCACTAAATGCAAAAAAAAAAAAAGTGAGAGCTGAGGTATGTTTGTGTACTCATGAGTAAATTATGCTGGAAGAGGATAATTAACCCTGCAGCTCCTGGAACATTTCAGCTGCTCTCATTGGTCGCTGATGAGTCACAGAACGGAGACAGAACTCGGGTACATGCCGTCAAGTTCAAGCTTGTCGGGTTATGTGACTGGAGAAAGGCGGTGAAAACGCAGGCTAAACAACGTGACATCTTGCATGTACTAAAGTATTGCCAGTTGTATTCTGCTTCTAGCACAAAACATTTGGCAGATACCTAATGTACAGCAGTTGCTCCCCTCATTGTTTTGAAGTGCACTATGAAATCTAATTGAAGCGGATTGCTGCACGAATGCTCCTATTTTGCTGTTATGTCACAGTCCATTAGGGCAGATGTTCTTAGGTTTCTCTTGCTGCACAACACTGGGGGATATACGAGACATTTCAGGAAGTGAGAGGGGGGTGTATTAAATTGGAGAGCAGCCCTGTATGAGTGAGTCTACTGACTGTATGTCTGACTTCCCCTACTCAGATACCAAGGGCTGCTTCGGGTACGTCATGCTCGCCTGCAGAAGAGTGTCATGCTGTCACATAATCACACAACTGACAATGTCACCCTGAGTTCAAAACGCCAAGAGCACTTGGATAGTGACATCCTTCTGAAAAAAAAGAGTATTTCATATCACTGTCACAACTTAACTTGTATAACCTGTAGCTCTGACTTCCATTATATTATAGACACTAAATGAATCCTAACTGACTGATGAAAGCGGGGGCATTTCAGACACCGTAAGTTCTTTGTTACTCTGTCAAAAACTCTTCTATCAAGTGTTTTAGATAAAATTTCCAGGGAATTTCCAGCAAGAGATAACTTGTGATGATCCACATAATATTCATGATGACATTTAACACAATTGATTTCCTTGTTGAATGATAACTAGGGCGCTGATGTGTGCGTGTGTGTATGCAACGCACTGGCCAGAAACCCACACCCACTTCACACTGTTTGTACCAACACACTTTCTGTCCACAGAACATTCTGCATGAATAATGATGGCAGCAACAGAAGGAGAGGCAGCCAAGCCACATTAAATGGCATGTTGTAAAGTAGGTTTTCCATGCGGCATGGTTACTGATGTGGACAAAATACTAAAAACTATGGATAGAAAAACATGTTCATGAAATGTTTGAAAACAAAATTACACAGATAATATTTGTCCTTTTTCATGCATAAGCCTAGGAACTCACATTGACTGACAAACACCTCTTAAAACTGTTTGGAGTGCGCAGTTGTAGCAGTTTTGTGCTTTTCAGTCGTGTTAATTTCATATTGTAAACCAACCCTCTTAGTCCCGCTGTAACAATTTGACCTTGCCTGCAGAAAATGGCACACTGCATGGTCTTTTAACTGCCTGCAACATACTATATGTACACACCACTTCTGCGCTGACATTGTAGCCCAGTTCTTTTCTTATGTGGGTGTTAAGAGCTATTTGAGAACATAAACTATGATAGGATTCCACACTGGAAATACTATCCAGTCTATGGAAATAATATCCACCTGTCGTGTTTACATTGTGTTAGTAGAGTTGGATATTGTTTGGAAAACTCAGTACCCTACTTTTTCATTCACAGCTATACAAGTCCTCTGCTTGAGTAAATATCTACCTTTTAAATTAATAACATGACATAAGTCTCAGACCACTTCAACTCTGCCAAACTTCAAATCTTCACATATTTCAATTCCAGACGCCTCTGATGCACTTTAATTTACATAATAAATGTAAAATAAGTAAATTTGGTATAAATTCACATCTTGGAATTCCCAGAGATAGAAACCAAAGTATTCTCATACAACCACACACTGTGTCATTTTTCACAAGACTCCCATGCTTTCATTGTTGCCATAGAAACAGAGGAGGTTGAAAGACAGGCGGTGTATATATAGATAAAAGCAGTCCTTACCTATGAAGGGGATGGAATCTAGGGAGTCGTCCAGGTTGTTAGAGCCAGACTTTTGCCGTGTGTCTCCCAGCCTCCTTAGGTGCATGTCCCTGTAGGTGTCATTAGGTGTCCAACACATGGCTCCATCTGCAGAGCCCGCCTTCACCAATGGCGGTGACTTGTGAGTCACTCCTCTCTCATTGTCGTTGACAGCTAGGACGTAGGATGGAGGACGATTGGGATGAGGTCCAGAGTTTTTCTCTCTCCTAATGACCACAACTGTTGCATCAAGTCCTTCTACCCCCTCGGTGAGCCCTCCATTAGTGCGTACAGGAACAGTGGTGGAAATGGAACTGACATTTGGCCTTTGAGTTACAGCTCCATTGGTGGTGGAGGAACCAGAGGAGACAACAATGCCACTTTGTAACAGTCGTTGTGTAGGGAGTTTAGAGGAAGTACCAGAGCAAGAGGAGGACCTGGCTGCCAGGCCTGCCTCGGACCTGCTCTCTAGTTTCAGACTGTCAGCTCTGCCCCTGAGTTGCAGGTGCAGTGGGGATGGGTACCCAATGTGGTTCCCCAAGATGTTAGCTCTTTGGTCTTTAACAGGGTCTGTGGCTTTAGTGGAGGATAAGGCAGGTGACGACTCTGAAACAGAGCTTTTGACTGGCAGACGTGACGGTCTCATTATAACACCATCTGTCCTTGATGTTAGTACAGAATCTATACTACCTTTAGTAAACACAGGAGCAGCTCCAGCTGCGTTTGATAATCCACCTCCTCGACCTTCGTCCTCCTGTCCAGTGAGAGTCCTGTTCAGATGAGGTAAAGCTCTCAGACCTGGTCCCTGCCTGTTAGCTCTAGCTTCCTCTCCACGGCAGAGCATCAGCCTGTCATCCAGCCCCGCTCTACTGTCTCCAGTTGGCTCTCCAGGTCGCTGGCCTAGGTAGTCACAAGAACGCGCCCTTGGTTTGGAGACCCCTGTGGGGGTTGAGAAAGGAAGTGCATCCTGGGAAACACTCCGTGGCCAGTTCCTGGCTGGTATCGTCCTTTCTGCTCCAGTTCCGAGCCTTTCCTGGGAGGCACTACGCAGTGGAGTTATTGCCGCTGTACCCTGGTTCCTTACATCCATCCCACGGTCATTGGAGGCGCTTCTTCGTCTGACCTGGGACCCCAGCACCCCTCTTTGACTGATACTAGGAGGAGGTGGTGTGCGCTGCTGGGTGTAGGCAGAACTGGAATTGGCAGCTGCACGAAGGCTGTCTAAACGCTCCTGGATGGTGCGGCAACCGTAAGTGTGCAGCCTTTTAGCATCAATATAGTCCTTGTAGGTGGTGTAGGTTCTCCAGTCAATGTTCTGGTGTGGTGAGGTGGAAGGGGCTGTGGGGGAGGGGGAGTAGTGGTTGGCATTGGGTGAGATGGCAGAGGAGAAAGAGTCTGGGGAGGCAGCAGCGAGAGGGGCTCGTACAGGAGGGGATAAGGTGTCAGGATATACAGCGCTGGGTCTAGAAGTCATAGAAGGGGAGTAGACTGGTGTTTCTGTCGAACGGGAAGAGGGGTACTGCAACTGTGCCCCCCCAGATACTGAGGGAACAAGGGGTCTGGGTTTGGCTGACGTATCTATTGAAGGACCATACCGGTTCTCCTCTGTCCTGTGGCTAGGTACAGCCCGAGTCCCCCGAGCCCCCCTGTCAGCTGGGTCAGGGGACATTGCCACTGTCCTCACATTGTCATTACAGACGCAAACCACCGTCTGAGATTTTGCCGTCTGCTGCTGAGGCAGAGGAGGAGATGGTGGAACAGGGATTTCTACTCTGTAGCTCTTTTCCATTGGCCCCCCTCCTACGGGTCTTCCAGGTCCCTGAGCTGGCCCTCGGGGGGTCTCACTGACAGCGGAGGGCTCTGATGGCTGGGACATGCCCACAGCCTTAACTTCTATCCGTGGGTAGCAAATGGGAGGAGGCTCAGGGATGTTCTGGGCATTTCCGCTGTACGCCTCATTTCCTTTGAGGTATGCATCCTGGGAATATGCCTGTAACAGATTATAGGACATGATGTCACTTCTGCTGCTGAGAGGTTGGAACGCTAAAATAGATCACATTTAACCTCTGGAGATCATCACATCTCACCAGGAACAAGGATACATTAGACTTTTCTAACAGACATATACAGGACAGGGAGTGCTGTTGTGAAACTGAGGTTAAAAACAAAAGCAACACTAAAAATAGTTTATAACAAAATTCTATTTACAGTTAACACTGACATTTCATTTGTGCGTGTTCCCGTTTGGAAAGTGCATCTGTGCTTAAGGCGATGTCTGCCAACACCTGTCAATAAATGTACTGTAACAGCTCGCCTGCAACTCCACCTTCCTCTGACATCTTGTAAATACTATAACCTCAAAGTGCCTCATGTGCAGCAGAGGTAGAGATGAACGCATTAACAATCATATATACAATCAGTATTTTTTTTTTAATTGTAAAAATCATTTCAGTTTTTTCTGGCAAACTACAAATAAGCATGGTGACCATGGTACGTTATGATATGTCTTATATACTGATCAGTACATCCAACTGTAGTTTTGACTGTTTTAATTAAATGTTCAGCCCTCCTGCTCACTGTTAAAGAATGGAAAGGATGGTAAATACCAGCTGTGTTTAAGCTCACAGGAGCATTAAAGCTCTGTCACTGCATTCCCTTAGAAGAGCCGTCAGTGACAGATGGACAGCTGGATGCAATCCATCTATAAAAATACAACACCAACACGCTAAAAAAGACTCGGCACTTCTCCAAACCAAAAACAAATATCAGTCTGTTGACTAGTTTCTCAATCTTTTCCCCTTTAGAGAAAAAATGAAGCCAAGCTGTTACAGTGCCATGATATGAATAACTGCCCTGAAAAACAGCAGATTCAGAAACATAAGGGGGAGAAAAAAAAGGGGACAGGCAGAGAAAGAAAAAGATGGAAAGTTCAGGAGAAACAAGCCAGGATTGAGGATTATGGTTAGTATGCGTTTTACCCACCTTTGGTCCTGGAGAATGAGCCCTGAGGCAGGAGGAGAGGGTGAACGGGGGGCGCCTCCGCCTGCCACTGGCAACTAATTCTGTCAGCATGGCTCTGCTACAACTACGGTACTTTCCAGGGTTACATTCATAAAAAAATATTTGATTTTGTTGTCTACATTTCCCTGCTTGGGTAAGTATCGCCAGCTTCAGAAAAAAAAGAGATATTTCCTCATCTCTGCAGTGCATACACTCCTGAGAAAATGACAAGGAGAGCGCTGTGGTGTTGGACTTTAATCGATTGCACTCTACCTGAGGTATCAGGTTACAACTGCACTAACAGCAGCATGTCTGCTGCTGGGTGCCACCCTCTGGATTTGAATATCTCATGCAAAAGTACAGAAACTGATTTGCATACATGGAAAACACAGAGCAAAATGTTTGTGGTCTAAAGTATCTACCACATGCTATTCAGGGAAATGGGTATTTTAGGTGTTTGCCAACTTGTGCATGTGTAAATGTGAGTCATAAAAGTGGTACAACACAGAAGCGCTAAACACAGAAAGGAAAAGAAAAGAAAAGAAAAAGAGTGACTGAAGGAGTGATTAGTTTTCGTTTCCCCTCTTACCAGAGCAGTGATATCCCTGGAAAACTGCAGTCCACAGGTTAGAGAAAGGCAAGCAAAGAGAAAAACAGAATAAAAAGCTGTAAACAGGTGAGCATAGAGAAATGAGAGGCCACAGATGGAGGTAAGACAACTTCTTCAGCAAAGGCTAAAAATATATTCCTGCTGTGGGAACGCTGAGCAGGAGCATCAGAGGAGTCAGAGCAAAAGAATAAGACAGGAGACGGAGGAAAGGACTCCAGCTGCTGTTCGGCTCATCTTCTCAGGCCTGAAAATCTCCCAGTTTGTTTTTTGTCTCAGCACCGTAACCGCTGACAGGACACGGTGGCACATATCTTCAGCTGGCTTTCCCTGCCTCCACATACTCAGCATTTCTTCTCTTTTCTGTCACTCTCACCTGCTTGCTGTGCTGGGGGGGGGGGGGGGGGGGGGGGGGGGGGGGGGGGGGGGGGGGGGGGGGGGGGGGGGGGGGGGGGGGGGGG
>JAPSES010002846.1:0-14764 GCA_029822895.1 Maxillicosta whitleyi
AGTTATAAAGTACATGTGAAAATGATAAACTGAAGCAGAATATTGTTAAAATTACACTGATTTTTTTCAGTTTGTCCTGATTATTCACATTGTTTTGAAGCATAATTTGTAGATGGAAACATTTTCATGACGTAATTTAACTTTTTTTGGTCTAAAACATAGAGAAAAGTTTGGAGTTGACATTATTTATATATTATTATATTATTATTTTACTTTAGATCAAATGTGGAACTGAACTAAAATGAGTTTGACCCCCTCTGACGTTGGATTTTTCATACGAACCAGGCTCTAAAACAGGCCTGAAAACTCTTCAAACTGTCTCGCGCATGTGACGTAAGCGGGGGTTGCGTCCTGTTGGGTCACCGCTGTCACAACGGGCCACATCCGTTTGCGTTTGCCAGACGCACTGACTGTGGAACTGACACTTCTGAAGTGAGTTTTATCTGGAAAAAAAACACAGGGGGAGGGGGCTTTTCCTGGGCTGGACCTGGGTCACATATGATGATAGGATCTCAACACGGAAAAGAAAACAAAGCGCTGCGTTGTACGGTTAGGTGTGTTGACACTGAAGTGACTCTGAATCGAGCTGAAATTCTTCTGTGATAAGGTGTGACAGGCTTTTTTTCACACCTCCTCCCCTGTTCCAACAAATGCACACCAAATGGTCACATGTGGTAAAATCATTCGGCGGTGCTGGGGGTGGGGTGGGGTGGGGGGGTAGGCTTCAATGCACTCCTGTCGTTGGGAATGACCTGCAAATATTACAAAACGCTCCATATTTGCGTTAGTTGGGATCAAAGTCAAAAGGGAAAGGTCAAAGCTGGAGAATTCACGTAAGAGCTTATGGAGGTTTAAGGTCTGGTGTTTTTACTGTTTTACTCGCAAAGCAGGAACCTCATGTCAGAGCTTATGAACACGGTGGCGAGGAGCAGGAATTCCAAATTATAAAACACACACACACACACAGAAAGAGAGAGAGAGACAGAGTCCTGGAAGCCACATCAGCATTCCCGAGCGGCCGGGCAAACACGCTGGGCCTCCTCACAGTCCTCCAGTCCCCATATGGAAAGTGTTAACCTTTACTGGAGCCGCAGCCTCATGCCTGCTAGCATGTTTCCACTCATGGGATTTTTCAGCCCTGAAATGTTTTTTCAGTGTTTTTGTGCTGTGTGTTAGTTGAGTGGGGGGGGGGGGGGGGGGGGCGGGGGGGGGGGGGGGGGGGGGGGGGGGGGGGGTTTTTTCAGTGTTTTTGTGCTGTTTGTTATTTCAGAACCCACCCCCCCCCCCGCCCAGGAGCCAACAAAGTACAAAACTGAGCTCAAACTCAAAGAGAAATATGGAGGGAAACCAGTAGAGACAGGATTATTCCACCAGTATGACAGTAGTGGGTGGGTTTCGATCACTCTTCGTGCGCAGTTTCCTGTTTTGGGTTTGTTAATAGTTCATATTCATTTACAAATAAAAGCCCACGACGATAGTGAAATGTGTGGGTTACTCACCATGGTGCTGGTGTGATTGTCCCTTTTTTCAGATGAAGTTGAGCCGTGCAGGTTCTCACAGTGCACCTATAATGAGATCTCTGTGAGAGGAGTCATGGCAGGAAAACGCTCACACACATTTATAGATACGACGGGGGCTCCACCCCCCGAGGAGGAAAAGAGGAGGAGGCTCCCACAGCTGTTTTCACAGTCTTTTTTTTTTTTTTTTTTTTTTTCCCTCCCACTAGTTCCTCTTGAAAGTAAAACCCACTTCCTGTTGAGTCTTTTCATAGTAAAAGAAACAGAGGTGGTTGAAGTAGAAGTACAAGAAGAAACAAAAGCCCAAGTTCTGAAGCATAAACGTCTGCATTCAGCACAATGTGGCTGTTTATGTGCAAAAATGAATTGTTGATATAAAATATTAATATAACGTGAAGATTATACTGGCCT
This sequence comes from Maxillicosta whitleyi, assembly GCA_029822895.1. NCBI lineage: Eukaryota > Metazoa > Chordata > Actinopteri > Perciformes > Neosebastidae > Maxillicosta > Maxillicosta whitleyi. The sequence goes on from JAPSES010002846.1 coordinate 1,929, forward strand.
ACGTGTTTTTTTTTTAGAGTTTAAATGCACTAAATCTTGCAAACTTTAATAGGAAGAATTGGAAACTAAATGATAAAAGTGCTGGTTAGTTGATGTTTTCAATGTATTATGATTGAATAGTGTTAATACTCATATATATATTGGTTTATGTACATTTATACAATAGATTTATAAATATTCCATTATAAAGAAACTGTAAAGTGAATAGAAGTAGCTCCAACATAAACGTTTCTTGCATTAATTATCCCAAAACTGGATCTAAAGATCCAACCAACCAATATTTAGACCTAATTTTGCTTTATTAGTGACACAAACTTGGTAAAAGTTTAGCTACTTTTATTCTGGAGGTATTTTAGTCGTAGTGCGGTGCAATTAAACTCATCCTGATTTTCAAGTAAGATGATAAAATGGACAAAAAAATTAGTGAAAATAATCTGCAATGTGCAAATTAGTCAGAAAACAGAACTTGATGCCTTTGAAAAACATTTCTCCGTTTAGTGTCTGTTGTGTCTTTTAAACAATGTTATATCTTGTTACATATTTGTCCTTGTTTTATCTTGTTTTTAATTTCATTTTGTGTCTTTTACAGCATTTTTGTTTTGTTGAAAACTCAGATTACACTCTAGCTGACGTCTTTTATGTTGTTTTTTTTAATGCATACTTTTATTGCATTTTCTTCCTGCTTTGTCTTTTACAATAACTTCGCATTGTTTTTTTTTTTACACTTTGATGCACCAATGATCTATTTATTGTGTGTGTCATTGTTTCATCATATAGAGTAAAATCAGTCTTGGTGTCATTAAAGCCTTAGAGCTTGTGTAAAAAAAATAATATAAAGTTTTTGGGAGATGTTTCATAATTCATCCATATTTTAGACTGGAAACGACTCCATGAAAGCCCCCCAGTTCAGTCTGAACAGGAAGGAATTCAGTTGAATGCCACACTTCATATTTTGTGACAGTTGTGATGTAAAGAACTACGGAATTTCACTGACCACGGAGGGATTTGAACCCTCAATCTTCTGATCCGAAGTCAGACGCCTTGTCCTTTAGGCCACGCAGCCAAGTACAAGCTCAATAATGACCCATATTTTCCATTAATATTAAATATATATCTGTTGGAAGAAAAAAAGTCTATCATGATGCCACAGTTTGGGCTGAACAAGAGGTAAATGAGAACTTCCTATTTTGACAAAGTACTGGTGTAAAGGAGTACAGAGGTTCACTGACCGCGAAGGGAGTTGAACCCTCAATCTTCTGATCCGAAGTCAGACGCCTTGTCCATTAGGCCACGCAGCCACTGTGCAAGATAGATAATGACTATTACTTTTCACATAATATTCAATAAATATCTGTTGGAGTGAGAAAAAAAGTCCTTGATGATTCCACAGTTCGATTTGAACAAGAGGACTTCCTATTTTGAGATAGTAGTGGTGTGAAGTACAATGGAAGTCCCATGACCACGAAGGGATTTGAACCCTCAATCTTCTGACCCGAAGTCAGATGCCTTGTCCATTAGGCCACGCAGCCAAGTACAAGCTCAATAATAATCAATACTTTTCCATTAATATTAAATATATATCTGTTGGATGAAAAAAAGTCCATCATGATGCCAAAGCTTGGTCTGAACAAGAGGTAAATGAGAACTTCCTATTTTGACAAAGTACTGGTGTAAAGGAGTACGGAAGTTCACTGACCGCAAAGGGAGTTGAACCCTCAATTTTCTAATCCAAAGTCAGATGCCTTGTCCATTAGGCCACACAGCCACTGTGCAAGATGGATAATGACCATTACTTTTCGCATAATATTATATCTGTTGGACGAAAAAAAACACATCATCATTCCACAGTTCAGTCTGAACAAGAGGGAAGAGAGAACTTCCTATTTTGAGACAGTACTGGTGTAAAGGACTACAGAAGTCCAATGACCACGAAGGGAGTCGAACCCTCAATCTTCTGATCCGAAGTCAGACGCCTTGTCCATTAGGCCACGCAGCCACTGTGCAAGATGGATAATGACTATTACTTTTCGCATAATATTCAATAAATATCTGTTGGAGTGAGAAATAAAGTCCTTGATGATTCCACAGTTCAGTTTGAACGAGAGGACTTCTTATTTTGAGATAGTAGTGGTGTAAAGTACAATGGAAGTCCCATGACCACGAAGGGATTCGAACCCTCAATCTTCTGATCCGAAGTCAGACGCCTTATCCATTAGGCCACGCAGTCAAGTACAAGTTCTGTAATGACCAATACTTTTCCCATAATATTAAATATTTATCTGTTGGACTGGAAAAAAGTCCATCATGATGATCCCACAGTTTGGTCTGAACAAGAGGGAATTGAGAACTTCCTATTTTGAGACAGTACTGGTGTAAAGGACTACAGAAGTCCAATGACCACGAAGGGACTCGAACCCTCAATCTTCTGATCCGAAGTCAGACGCCTTGTCCATTAGGCCACGCAGTCACTGTGCAAGATAGATAATGACTATTACTTTTCGTATAATATTCAATAAATATCTGTTGGAGTGAGAAAAAAAAAGTGCATGATGATCCCACAGTTCAGTCTGAACAACAGGGAATTGAGAACTTCCTATTTTGACAAAGTACTGGTGCAAAGGACTACAGAAGTTCACTGACCGCGAAGGGACTCAAACCCTCAATTTTCTAATACAAAGTCAGATGTCTGCCACGCAGTCACTGTGCAAAAGAGATAATGACCGATACTTTTCGCATAATATTAAATATATGTCTGTTGGACGAAAAAAAAGACCATCATGATGATCCCACAGTTCGGTCTGAAGAGGGAATTGAGAACTTCCTATTTTGAGACAGTAAAGGACTATGGAAGTCCTATGACCGCAAAGGGATTTGAACCCTCAATCTTCTGATCCGAAGTCAGACGTCTTGTCCATTAGGCCACGCAGTCAAGAACATTTTGGCTTATGATCATTATGTTTTCAATAATATTAAATTGATGTTAGAGGCAGTTATGTCCAAGGTTAAACCCAGGGCTGTTTGTTTCTAGTGGGAATCATTTCATTGTAACACAAAAGAATGGATTTTCCTACAACAGAAGTTTTATTAATTTGAAACCAAGTAATGATTAGAAGACAGCAAAGGTGAGACAACATTCATGACCGTAGCTTTATGATGTCACCGCTGTTGCTCTTCTTTGTTGAGTTCGGTGAGTTTCGTCAGTAGACAAACAGTCCTTGTCCTGCTTAGTGTTAGCTTAGTGCTGCAAAGGTCGGTGTGTTTTATTCAATTATTCCTTAAAAACACTGCTTTCAGACAGTTAAACTGGTTTAAATATTTGCCCATTTAAATGCCTGTTGTTTGGATTGTGTTCTGTTGTTCAAATATTGGATGTATAGAATGTGTAGATCGCTCCAAGCGTCATATGTTGTTACCACGGTTACACGGAAGGAACTGGGTTTAATCGGTTACAGGAACATGTGAACAGCACGATTACACTTTCATACAAACAAAGAAATCTAACTAAGGAAAGTAGGGGAAAAAAAATACATAATAAATAATAAATAGTAAGAACAACTATGTACAATAAATAACCTGTGAGTGTGAATAAAGTGGATACATTAAAACAAACATTAAAAAAAAACAAAAAATTTAAAAAATCCTTGTTCATATTACGTACAGTAGACGTGGGAAGGGGAAAAAATAACTCATTTTGTAAATATTCAACAGATTTTTACTGTAAAGTCCCAAAAAGTGGAGATCATGACCTTATCTTTGTTTAGTCAGTAAGTGTTTGGTGAAACTTTGATTTTCACTAATGTACTGTTTTAACGTCAGATTCTGTAGCTGCAAAACAGTGTAGTTCTGTGTATGTGTTTGTTGTTAATAGAAACATTTTCATAACATAATTTTACTTTTTTCACTCTAGAATATAGAGAAAAGTTTGGAGTTGAGATTATTTATATATTATTATGTTCTTATTTTACTTCACATCAAATAGTCCATCCTCTGCAGTTCAGTTTTTGTCCAGTAGATGGAGTCCTCATCATGTTTTTTGTGTTTTTTTAATATCTACAGTGAATCTTTGAAAATTTACTTGGATTCACAACAAAATGTCACAAAAGAACAAAAAAAAAAAAAAAAAAAAACCCTGCTCACTTTGTCTAATCTCATGAAAAAACACTTTTTATAGATACATGGTTCTATTAGGTCAGATGCTGAAACATATGATGCTTTGCTGCGACAAAACCACCACTGTTTAAAGTAAAGTAAAACATACATGTGAGTGTAAATGAATCCAAAACATCACATATAAAAGTAAAACACTCATTATGAAGGTTTTTCTGCACAATGAACACCTTTAATTTCATGCTTAATCTAGTAATTACTTAAATTTGTCACAATACGTCCATGTAATAATTTATTTATTAACTTTACTATACTGCCAACATTATAATTTAATATTTATATTCTTAACACAGTGCTTCTCAAACTTTTTACCCCCTGACATATACTGAAGTACCCCCCAAATCTTGCTTCAGCATTTTTTAGATAAATCTTTGTGAACAAAAAAACATATATTTTTTAAAGTTAATATTGTCTGCAAAATATAAACTGAAAAGTGCCCTATTTTATTGATAAGAAAAATAAACCAATTGGTCATTAATTGATAAATTAACCGAAAACAAACAAAATTTGCGACTGAAATAAACTCATTTAGAATAAAATAAAATATAAATGTTCTTAAAATGTTACCAAAGCTTAAACAAGATGCTTAAAATTAAAACTTATATAAATGTGTTTATTGGGTTTTACATTTCATAATTAATTTTCGTTATTTATTATGTGTTTTTGGAAAATGATGACATATTTAATGTACTTTTACCAAAACATTTCACCCCTGGGGGTACACGGACCTCACCTTGGGAACCCCTGTTCTAACAGAATCTGAAAAAAGCTTTTGTTTTTGTTTGTTTTCAGTTTTTTTTCTGCAGGTCCTTGTTTGGTTAAATAGTCATTCATGTTGCATCCACTAGATGGAGGCGTTATCACTGTAAACCACACATCCTCCCATTCACTCCAGATTATTACGATATTTTTTTTCACTTTATCTTGCAGCGTTTTCCAATAATGATGAGAGGAACTAAAAATAAATAAAATAAAGTAAGACTCTTTTTAAAGAAGGTCGTCACCATTTCAAGCAGATTTTGGATGAATTTTTTTTTTAGCATATTTTGGCGGGTAGATAGATAGATAGATAGATAGATAGATAGATAGATAGATAGATAGATAGATAATGGATATAAGCAACAAAATGAGAAAAAAAATCTATGAAAATGGGACAAAATGGGTAAGAAAATGAACAAAAATAAAGAATAGTTATAATTATGAACAAAATAAACAAAATAATTATTATCAAAATGACTAAAAATGCCAAATATAAGCAACATGAATGTAAAAGAAACGAAAAGAAACTTAAATCTGCCTTTTAAACAAAGAAACAATGCCAAATTATTCAAGAAAACAAATAGATAGATAGATAGATAGATAGATAGATAGATAGATAGATAGATAGATGTACTTTATTGATCCCCAGCTGGGAATTTGACAACATATTGACAATAATAAATAATAACACATCACACTTATGGATCTTGCACATGAGAACTAAAAGAGAATTAAAAAGTCCACATATTTTTTTTCTATAATTGTAAATAAATTTCATCCAGACGCTGACGCCACAGTGGTCGTAAGCGTCCGTCCGTCACTCTTTAGAGGAATGCGTGGCTCAGCCCGGCCCCCTCGGCGTCTGGACGGAGCTCATCGCACCAGGCCTCCGTCTGTGGGCGTAAACTCCTAATCCTCAAACGGAGCTCCAGCCCCTGAACCGCTCATTCCTCTTCAAACACCCCCTGAGTGTCTTTTGGAAACGGGAGATAGTTTGAGATAGATGGATGATGGAGATGTTTTTCAAGTGGGTTTGGTCGCCTTTCCTCGGAGGCCTGGGGATTTCATTTTCTTTCACATCTTCTAAAACTATTCCTTGACCTCAGCTTCGGCTCTTCTTTGCTTATTGTCTTTGTCGATGCGCAGATTTTAAGCAAAACACCTTTTTTTTTTTTTTTTTTTTTTTTTTACTGTGCAAAGATTTACCACTACGTAAAGTTAACGTAACAAAAGTAACTTATGTTCGTTCAAATATGGGATTAGATTTAACTTTATTGATCTTTGGGTCGGAACCTTCCAGGAAATTTTCCAGAATGTACAGATATATGAAGAATTGGAACAGGGGGGTCAAACATGAGGCCCAGGGGCCAAAACCGGCCCACTGAAGGGTCCAATGTGGCCCACGGGATGAATTAGTGAATTAACTCATTTTAGTTCAGGAGCCAGATACAAGCAAAGTAAAATAATAACACGATAATATATAAATAATGACAAGTGCTAATTTTCTTTTTGGTCTAATGTGAAAAAATAACATTACATTATGAAAATATTTATATTCAAAACCATCCTTTAACAGTAAAACATGAATGACTTGAAATTATGTGCGATTTTAACACTGTTCTGCCTTTTACTAAATGGTTTGTGTCTTTTTAGATACACTGGGATTTGTGAGTTTTGTTACTGATACGTAAAAGTTACTGCATTTTAACAATATTCTGCCTGTTACCAAATGTTTGTGTAACATTGTGTGTGTAACGCACATGTATAAATAATAAGTTGAAGCATCATTTTGTTAAAGCTGCACTTATTTTTCAAAATGTAATTTTTTTTCAGGTTATTCACATCTTTTTTTGAGAAAGGATAGTTTACAAAGGTTAATATGTTTTTATTGCACTAAAAGAAAAAGGAAAAGTTGTCATTTATAAAGTATTATGCTGTTATTTTATTGGTCCGGACCATTTTTGACATTAAATTGGGCTGAATTTGGCCATGAACTAAAATGAGTTAAACACCTCTGAAATAGAAGATAAAAAATATGTGACAGATTGAAATACCTTTTTTTTATGTTAAAAAGTATATATATTATTTTTGTGAGGTGTCTGTCTATGGGTTATTTTGCTATCTCTTTGTTCTCAGGTTTTATTATAACTGTATGTGTATTAGTACTGAGGTGAATGGGAGCAATGTAATTACCGTAATTTCTGGACTATAAGTGTCAGTAATTTTTTTCGCCCTATTGAGCTGATGGTTTTATTATTATTATTATTATTATTATTATTATTATATCCTTGCATATTTAATGTCATTCTTGTTTTGTCTTTTCCATCACTTTCATTTCCATCTTCATCTTTTATGTACCTTAAATTTATTTTTGTCCTTCTCATCTTTTCTGATATTTAATTTTTTGCAGGATTATTTTCTCGCCATTTGTCATTTTGTTGCGTCTGTCGCTCCATTTTCCTTTTATTGCGTCTATATTACTGTGTTTTATACCATTTTGATTACATTTTAAGTCATTTCATCTTGCGTCATTTATGTCGTTTTTGTCGTGTTGAATGTTTTATGTCATTTTTATGTTGTGCATTTTTTATGTAAGTCATGTTTTGTTCTGTCTTTTACACCTTTTTTTCCATCATTCGGTTGTTTTTTACCCTTTTTATCTTAATTAGTATCATTGCCTCTTTTGTCTTTTACATAAATTCAAGCTTCATTTCCCATTTTTCTTGTATGTTTTATGTTGTTGTCATCGTATTGTGTCTTTTATGGTATTTTTGTCTTGTGTTTCTTCTTTTCTCTCGTGTCATTTACATAATTGTCATCTTTTGCGTCATATTTTCTTCTTCTTTTTATTCTAACACTTTATAAACTCATCCAAAGACCACGTGGGGATGTGACCCTGAAGTTCGGGAAAAAGAAAAGTAGAGAAATCGAACTGAAAATAGGATGAAAACATCTGTTTAAAGGCGTCCACATACATAGCTGCGAGGTCCCGGCGCAATAAAACAAATTTGTTATGAAATCAGAAAACCAGTGTTGATTTTGCTGTCATTCACGTCAAAACTCTAGTGAGGATCGTGTACATTTTCTCCTTTTTTTTTGCCTTTTGTTTAGTTTGGTATGAAATAAATCTGCATTCCCTGTGGAAAGTGTGTAATTTTTCCGTCTTTTATCTAATAAGATTTTATCCTCTTCACGGTGGTGCTACATAAATTCTGTCATTCAGGACTGGGTTTCAGAAACTCAAGTGGGATATTAGGGTCATGTGGGACTACAGATAATCCAGTCCATTGATTCAAGTGATTCACTGTTCGTCCCGTTAGCGCATCAAGCTAATTCCGCGTGTAACTCCCCGAAGAGTTAAACACTAAAGTCTAATCTTTCCAAATTGTTGTTTTGCGTTGCCAAGTGGATTCTTCGTCTTGACAAAGTTGTCATCGTTTTAATACAAAATCCAGAGGGAATCCGTTAATCCTCTACTTTCTAAAACAAATGAAAGTCTTGGACGAAGGCTCAGATTTAAGCAAATATTAGCATTTGTGTTGCGTGTTCAGGGTCCGTCTAAAATTATAAACTTGTTTTAATTTTTTTTTATGTTCTCTTTGTTTTGTTTGAAGCATCTTTGAGTGTCTAAAAAAGGCGCTATACAAATTTGATGCATTATTATTATTATTATTATTATTGGTCAATGGTGGACATAACTTTTGAACCAGACAAATATTACACATAATTGCAATATTAAATGTACCGAAAGGGCAAAATAAAATAAAACTGCTGCGTCACGAATGGACAAACAAAGATCTACATTTTTCAAGAGGGATAGTTTTTTTACTTATTTCACACTAAAACATAGAAATTACACATTTATATATTATTATGTTATTATTTTAATGAACCAACATGACTTTAATCAAAAATTTAAAAAAAAAACTCACAAAATTCAACTTTTTTTTCCTCTTTTCAACATACATTTCCCTGAAAATGTAAGTAATTTCCTACCCGAAACTATAAGTGATGTAGATTATTGTAATTCTATTTTATTTTTTACCAAACGTTAACCTTTCCTAGAGTTCAACGGTTGACTTACCTGCCAAACTAGTCTAGTGACTAGTGATTTTAGACGAGCATGATCGTTTTAGTACGGAAGGATTCAATGCAGAGACAAGAGTTAAGGTGAGGGTGTACTGTAGATAAAAAATAAATAAATAAATAAATAAAAATCTAAGGTCAGACATTTTCAAGTGAACATTTTCAGGTGCATTTATTCATCCTATTCAACTCAACACAAAGGCACAGGGACGTATTGTCAGCAAAAAAAATGAATGGAGAGCCTATTTTTCTTTGACCTTTTATTTTCCACAGCATCAAGTTATAGTGAAATTCAGGTAAACAAAGAACCACGAGAAAACTGTGTGAATTTAGGGCTCGGCGGTAGAACATTCTGTTTAGTCTTTGAAGTGCGTTTTGTTCCCCTGTGAATGAATCACCTTCAGGTCGGCGGCAGATGTTGTCGTTTTCAGGGGAAAAAAGGAGGGAAAAAAGACAGAAATAACAAAAAAAATGCAAATTTCTTCAATCAAACATGCAACTTGTAATGAACCTGATCTGTACCCTACAAATACTAGTTATAATAATAATAAAAGTAGTATTATTAGTAATAATAAAGGAATCATAGTAAAAGCAGTAACTAATATAAGTATTTAATAACAATTATCATCATCATCATCATGATAATTAGCAATAAAAACTGAATCAGCAACGCCGAATATTGCACATATTTTAATGATTATGTTACGTTTTCTGTCACGTTTCTTCATAAAAGTGATAAAAACCAACAACTTCTTCAATCAAACATGCAACTTGTAATGAACCTGATCTGTACCCTTGAAATACTATTTGTAATAATAATAAAAGTAGTAGTATTAGTAAAAAATAATAATAATATAAGTATTTAATAATAATTAACATCATCATCATGATAATTAGCAATAAAAACTGAATCATCAACGCCGAATATTGCACATATTTTGATGATTATGTTACGTTTTCTGTCACGTTTCTTCATAAAAGTGATAAAAAAAACAACAACAACTGCAACGTTATTTAGATTCAAGCTGTAAATGCAGTAGAAAAGGAAAAGAATGGATGTATGGAACATTTTTGTGTGACATTAAAAAGATGTCCATCGTTTCTGTTTTGTCACAACTTTAATGTAATTTTTCACTTTGTTGAGCTGATGTTTTTATTTTATTTTATTTTTTTATTTACCAGAACACGCAATTCAATTCATTTGTTTATTTCTAGTGATAAATAAATGATCCCTTTGTTTTTTTTTATATTCTATAACACTTTATAATAAGCACACACTATCAAGCATTAACAAATACTGAATGCATCATTTATAAAGCATATTTATGACTCATTAGTAGATACTTTAATGCTTTATAAATGATGAATTCAGTATTTGTTAATGCTTAAGTAATGCTTGATAGTGTGTACTTATTATAAGTGTTACCCAATAATGTGCCTCAAATTATTATTTATACGTGTTCATTATGGATGGGATCTACAAACACATTTAATAACAGGTGTTCAAAATGTGCTTAATTTCAGGTTTTTCACATTTTATTGTTACAGGATATTTTGTAAAGGTAAAAATTTTCATTATTTAATGTTATGTTTTGCACTAAAACAAGGACAAAAATGTGAAGTTGTCAATATTTATAGACATAATGGAATATAATTTTTTTTTCACATTAAATCGAGAAGAAAATAGTCAGGGTTTTTTTTGGAAATTATTCTGTTATTATTTTACTGTAGATCATATTAGTCTGTATGTGGAACTAAAATGAGTTCAACAGCCTTGACACCGCATTAGAACCTGTGGCGGGCCACATTTGGCCCCCGGGCCACATGTTTAAGACCCCTGATTTAAGGTATTCAATAAATATGAAATATAATAGGATAATAGGATGAAGAAAAACAATTATTATTTAACAGTGTGAGTCTAAGAGTTTGCTAAGATCTTATTTTGTTTCTGCAACTTTCCTTGTAAATAGTGTAGGTATAAATAAGCCCATTTTTGCCTATTTTTAATATAGAAATCCAAACTGTATGTATGTTTATATCATGTTCTGTTAAATCACAGGTGTCAAACATGATGAATTTGTGAAATGCAAATATTACACTCACAATCTTTCCAATCAACGACATTAAAATCATTTTAGTTTCAGTTCAATTTCAATCTCAAGTGGATCAAAACCAGTAAAATTCTATCATAATAACCTATAAATAATGAAAACTCACTCAGTTTTCTCCTAGTTTTACTGTCATAAAAGCAAAACTATATGAAAATGTTCACATTTGTACGCTTTTCTTTCACAAACAAGTGAATGACCTGAAACATCTTAAGAGGCTCAGGTGTAATTGGACCAATATTCTGCCTGTTTCTAAATATTTTATGTATTTGTAGATCCACTGTGATTTGTACATTATCATGCGCATGAGTAAATGATAAATTGAGACAGAATATTGTTAAAATTGCACTTATTTTGCTTAAGAAATGTCTTTTTTCCCCCAAAATTCTTCATGTTAATCAGATTTTTTTGAAGGATAGTTTGTAAATATAAAGTTTTCCTAATGTAAGTTTTCACTCTAAAACACAGACAAATGTAAGGATTTGACATTATTTATATTTTATTATTTTACACCTGAATATGTGGCCCTTGAACTAAAATGAGTTTGTGTTAAATGGACAAATAATTAACTAACAGTCACTGCAAATACACACACCTTTAAAAGAGATTTAAAATGCACAAATGTGAGGTGAAAATTGGACTCACTGAACCTTTAAGTGACTGATTTTAAGAAGGAAAATATATTATTATCCCTGTCTGTTAAAATATACATGCATATATTCATATTTTATGTAATAAATAGGCGACACAACATAATTATATGTATTCATTTTGTCCCGTGCACTGGTCAATCATACTGGATCCAGTTTATTGAGTCCCTGTTGTCCGTTCGGACGGCTGTAAAAGCCAGCGTCCAATCAGATCTGATTGATTTTGAGGTTTACTAAGAATCCTGTTAAAATGGAAATGTGCACCGATGACAGAAAACAATTAACAACAATGATTCATAATGACTGGGTGACGATAAGGACTGAACCAGGTGATAATTTTACTAAATCTGGACCAATCATGTCTGACTGCCCGCTAAGTCCTTTATAATTACAACAGCTATTGAAGCATCTGATCTGTAATCTGTCATAATCTGTAACAGATTACATGTTGAAAGTGACTGGGGGGCCGGCGGCGGTAAATCCGTGGGCAGTGGTCTTGGTGCTGGCCGTCTCTGGCCTGGCAGCGATAAGGGTTAATCTGTATTGAAGCTGGATGGATGCAGAGATCAAAGTCTGCGGTCAGACCCTTAGAAAATCCCACAAGTTCTGCTCTCCAGATAAGATGATGCTCCTGTTTGGCTGCAAAACCAGCCCGAGGCCAGACAGGCTCCAGGACCCCCCCAACCCAGAACACAAGCTGAAGTCTGCGAGGAAAGACGATGTTCGACAGCGAGAGACGTTCAGGAACCTCCGTTATTAACGATAGAGCTGTTTCCTGTGACGGTAACACGCGCATTAAAACTAGAACGAAAACTAACAAAATAAAACTGGAAAACATTTTTGTCAAGTGAAATAAATAAAAACTAGAAAAGCACTCAGAGAGCGTAAACCTCCGCCAAGCAGCACAGTTCAACCACATATTGTGACTGACATCCCATAATATTACTGCCACATCTGTTTTTTTATCTATTTAATTAGATGCTTAACTTAAATTATTAACACATTATTCTATCATTTCACATGTTATTTTCACACTAAACCACCAGAGGGCGCTCTAGGCCTGTGT
>JAPSES010002856.1:0-14762 GCA_029822895.1 Maxillicosta whitleyi
AACCACTAGGATTTGTCTGATCATTACGGACCTACCATCAGTATCAAGAGGACCATTTTATTAAACAGTGTCAGAGGTGTCAGTCTGTAAAACCTGCCTCATTCTGCCTCCGCTATTAACTCCCTCAAAGAATTTCACCTAATAGAGTTTTAGTGTCCTCTAAAAGACTAAATCAAAAGCTGCTGCAAAATACATTTATTTGTATTGTAAAAATGTCAGTTAAAAGTAATACAAATTGAGAAAATGTTCTATTGTCAATACACGAAATTATTATATTAACAGTGTAATAATGTGTGTTAGCTTCCATTAGCTTATAGGTTATATAAGCTTACTTTACTATTTTTGGTAGCTCACTGCTCATGTTTAGTGTACTATTTTTGTTGATTTTTATTTTTGGTATTGTTAGCTTACTCTTTTCTATTGTACAACTCTTGCTGGTCTGCACTTTTCTGTTTTTCGCTACTTTCTTGTGCTAGCTTATTGAACTTATTAGCATAGCATACTTTTTAAGGACTAGCTAGCTAAAATGTTAAAATGCTGAATTATTATTATTATTTTGTAAATAGAATATTATTGTATATATTTTCTTATTCACCTTTCTTCCAGCTGTTACATTTAATGTTAACATAATAATTTTGGCAGCTTTATTACACACAGAGTCAAATATTGCATAAAGAAATACCCATGTTTATGACAGATTATAAATGACTACTATATGATAATTTAGACCTGCAAAATATTTTTCTACTTCTGCTATATAGTGTTATGTAAAGTTAAAGATGTTATGTTAAATATCCTTCTGTGTTAATTCAGTGAGTAATTGCAATAATATGTACCTATATTTACACTGTCAGGTGGATCTTACTTAATTGTACTTTTTGATATTGAGAAAATAAATTAAATCTGTATTGGATATTCTGTGTCTAAATCTAAAATGTGTTGGTTAAATTAATAGTTTAAAACTGCAAGTCCTATCTTTAGCTTTCTTCTGCAGTGTAATAAACAACTATATAATAAATGATACTATAACATACCTCTGCAAAAATAATGTTAGATCTATTTTGATAAAGTTTTGGGGTTGGAGTTCCAGAGTTTTCCACATAAGGCTAAGGTGCAGGGTTCAAATCACTAACATCATTTTTCTTTGAGCCAGTGCTGACAATGTTGATTTCTTTACCTTTTTTTTTCTTTTACAACGTCTGTTCACAGATATTGTAAAATATGTTGAGTGCAGCTAAATCTATACCAGACATGTATAATTACTTTTTGTCAAAGAACATTTAATTTTCTTGGAAGGATGCCCCAAATCCTATTACTCTAATTAGAGTATTATACCTGACAAATCCACATATACAGTTACGAACAAAAGCAAAACCTCAAATTTCCACAAATGGATGTTTGTCATTTTTATTACTAAATAAATTAAGATGATAGATGTGTGTGCACATGATTTAATAGGGATAAGCAGTGGCAGAAAATGAAGATGTTTCCATGACAAAGTGTATGAGATGGAAGTGATAGTGTCTGTGTGTGGAAGCAGATGGAGCAGATGCTGTAACATATACAGCAGTGTCTCGACTTGCATGAACACGGCAGCTGCCTTCCTCCAGGCAACTCCTCTCCCACCCATCAACAGACTGAATGTGGCAGGGATATACTTAGTCCTTTTACAGCAGTTGACATTATTACCCCGCCTGTTTGGTAATGATATACACATCTATACATTGGTTTGCCATAAAGCCATATTTTACAGTGCTCATTTCCTATTTCACCGCAACTGTTTTGAAGACGGTGGCATTTATCATACTGCTGAAGGACGGGGCTTACAAATTAAAACCCTGTCAACACATACTCAACCCCAGGGCTTTGGGAAAAAAATGGAGATATGTTACACATCGATTTATTACAAGATATAATGAAGTGATATCTAATGATTCTGGGCGTATCGTTTTCTGTCACACGAACTGTAAAGACAACAATGTTATTTAACATATGGGACATTTTATATCCAGATGTAGATGGATAGATGGATAGATGGATAGATGGATAGATAGATAGATAGATAGATAGATAGATAGATAGATAGATAGATAGATAGATAGACAGACAGACAGACAGATGAAAATGTCATACACATCACCTCAGGCTATAACTTAATTCAAATCTTTTTTCCACTGACTTTTTGCAGACCTAATGATTAATCAAAGTATTATTCATCATATTAACTAAAAAGGAAATGACCTGTTGCTGGAAACCTTGATGGAAGTTCCCACTGCATTATTGGATAATGTTAAAAAAAAAAAGTCATTTCCTTTGATTCACCAGTAAAACCCATGGAGTTTGAAAACCAACTGTGGTTGTAGACACATGGTTTTATATTCAGTTAGTGGTATATTTTGTTGAAAAACTCCTTTTTTCATCATTAATATCTGAATTGATCTAATAATATTTGAATTTACACTGAAGTTTTATAAGCATCTACATGAACAGTGAATTTAACATAGAAAAATACCTGATTTTCTCTAAAAGGAAAGGATGCAAAGGATAGTATTATTACAAAGTGTGATAAATTATTTGGGAATAAATTAACAATCACCTGAAAGTTGTGACAAAAATAGCCGTGGGTCTTTAAGGACACATTTTATGCTAACCAAGGTCATCATACATGGAAGAAAATATTAAACTTTGCATTTACCTCTGTACATGTACACGCCAGTACCTGCTTCTTAGATTGTATAATAATCATCTGAATGAGCATCTTGTTTGTCTCGAGTGTTTCTGGCTTGAACAAATAAAAAAGGAAATGTTAACGTGATGATTTGTTTTGTTCTATATACTGTGCAGCAGCAGCAAATAATACTAAAAATTTATCTTAATTACTGTATCTGTAAAACTCCAACATTAAACATGGTCTGATTTAAGCATTAAATCTTTAATTTAAAGAATATTAAAGTACATTCTAAAAGTCGTGTAATGTGGCAACATAGCCTCTGACCTCTGCCTATCATATATATATATATATATATATATATATATGTATATATAATTTCATACTTGCATAATAATGCCCCATTAGTATAATAACAGACCTAGCAGTTGCGAAAATACTATAAATACTTGTGATATGTGATACTTTATTTTATCAATGAACTTGTAAAACCTACAAAACAAAATTAAATAAATACATGTACAATGCAGAAGAAGATGTTTTGCATTTGATGGAGCCACAATAAGACAAATCCAATGTATTTCCTCTTTATATAATTATTATATACAGTATAATAAAATACATTGCTTTTATAATATTGCAGCTCTATTTAATGAAACTTACGTGGAACCAGCAGAGTGCGCTGTATCCACAATGATGAAAGTGTCAGAGGTCTGACTGTTCACTTAATAATACATGTACTCATACAGTATGAAGTGACTCAGTGTATTACTGTTGGATGTATTTATCCCATTTATCTGTCCACACATTAACTACATAAATACTAGTGTGAGAGATCGATGACCTTCTCTTCTCCTTTCTTCTTTCCTGTTTTCCTTTCCTTTCTTTTCTTCTCCTCTCTTCTCTTTTCCGGTCTTCTCTTGTCTTTTGTTTTCTTTTCTTCTCTTCTCAGGCTGTATATACATGGCATTTTTAGGAAACAGAAATACTTATGTCTATAACCGCTCAGTTTCAGCACTTAGGCCACAAATTTGAAACAGCCTGTGATATTTTATCCCATAAAGACCAAAAGCATCTACTGATCTAAACTGTTGATCCACTAATCTTATCAATCCATGTCAATAATTGGTGTAAAACACAGTTTGTCATCTTGTCATGGTCATCAGATATGACCCATTTGGATGGTCAGAGGCTTTGTAGTTACCATGGAAACACTGTCATCTTCTACAATATTGATTCACCAGTAAAAATCATAGAGTTGGATCAATCACAGTGGATGGAGACATTTATTTCATGTTCAGTTAAAATATATTTTGCAGAAAAATAATTTTTTTTGTTTGTTTTCTGTTTGGGATATAATAACCTTCACCTTTAATATGAGCTTTAATGAAGAGCTCCATCATCACTACATAAAATATGAGAAAATACCTGATCTTCACATAACAATGCAAAATACAGAGTAGAATTTTAGAGTAAACTGTGATAAATCAATTAAAAAAATAAAGAAAATTTGATTTGGGAACAACCACAAAACCATCAGTGGATCTTTAAGGGTTAAGTGTTTTCTTAATTTTTATATGTACACTTATATATAACCTATATAATTTTCCAATAATATTTATACTATAATATTATAAATAGATGTTATTTTTGGAAAGTGTGTTTAAGAATGATGGGATGTGGGGCTTTAGTGTACAGAGAATGGAGTTGAGAACAGCCTCCAAGACAGATGGTGAAATACCAGAAATCTGTTCAACTGAAATTATGAAAAAAAGGAAATGCAGTTGAGTGAAGAATATGTACAATAACATAGAAACAGCACAAGAACATCCCTACATGTGTGTAACAAAAACTCCAGCTGAATGAAATCAGTCAGTCAATGATGTATTTACACATGTTAATTTACTGACATAATTTCCTCAGTTTTCATTGTTAAAGGACATTCTGCCATTACTAGTTTTATTAGTTCCATCTATATATGTGTAATTTTTTGGAAACAAACTAATCAATAATCCTGATAGTGAACTACTGTCCTACATGAGTGTTACCTTTTTTCCATCAGGTGCTTTAATTCTTGGTTGTGTTTTCTCACAAAGATGCCACAACCTCCAGAGATGAAGGTAAGTCCATTATTTATTATTTTTTTATTTTTTTATTTTATTGGGTATATTTTTATTCTTTATTGTGTGTTCTATTATTCTTTTATTTCTTATTGAAGTTAACACTGCTGCAATAAAGCAATTTACCAGTTTGGGATTAATGAAGTACTTTTCTATTCTAATATAATGTCTGATTTGGATTATTTAAATGTGAATAATTAGGCTGATCCTTATGATCTTATTCAACGTGGATCATGTGGAGTACTTAGGAAACCCAAGAAGCCATCCCAGCCAGCACCTTCCAAACAATTGAAAGCACTCCAGCTGATTCACAGAACACAATGACATAATGATAAACATGAAAAATGGAGGAAAATCCAGAGGTGGTGCTTGTGTTTTCAGTGTTTTGTTTTTCCTGCTAACTTTTTTTCAGGTGAGATAATGCTCCAGTCGTGGTTATTGTGCAAAGAACCTAGAACATCTGAAAGAACATGAATTGTTGTGTTTTTACTTATTGATTACTGCATTTGCGCAAGGTAAAATCCACAAGCATTTCTAAATATTCCAAGTTATTCTTATTGTTTTTTTCTTATTTTTTATTTCTTTCTATAAGTGGATATTTTAAATTGTTATAGAGTTCACATAAGTCTGTAATATATTTTTGATTGTACAGTTTTCCTATATAATATTGTTATATATCTTAATTTGCATATTATTATCTAAACTTAAATGAATGGAGTTGCTTATATAATCACCACAGTAGTACATGCATATTTGTTTTGGGTTCAGGGTGGGACTTTGTCGCCCCTAGGGCCCCAATAACCTCTTCTTACCTTGGGACCCGACAGTGTCAAAAAACAGCTCTGGTGATCACAGAGGTTAGTGCTCAGACTCCAGGTTTTTAGGTTTTGTCATGAAGAACGACTGAAGTTACACTGCCCTCTGCTGTTGACTGGGGTTTATGCAAACAACTAGTCCTATCACTCACATGTAAGAGGTACTTCACTACCTCTAACTACTTGACCCAGTTCTACTTTTATGGCAGTTCTAAAATAGTTTTTTCTCTATATTTCAGTTTTCTTAATTGATTGATCACCATTTATTATTATATTACCTTCTGCATTTTGTGATTTCTCAGTAAAAATCAGGTATTCTATGTATATTTCACTTAGTGATCGATGTTCATCAAAACTCAGATTAAAATTGAACTATATTAGAAACAGAAAATTCAAGTAAAAGTGACTTTTCCAGTAAAGTATAACATTAACTAATTATAAACCCAGTGTGTCCATCCACTATAATTGATCCAACTTCATGGGTTTTACTGGTGAATCAAGGTTGTAGAAGATGATCATGTTTCCATGGCAACTACGGAGCCTCTGAACATCCAAGTGGGTCATATCTGACAACCATGAAAAGATGAAAAACTGTATTTTACACAAATTATTTACATGTATTGATAGGATTAGAAGATATTAAACATTTTAGATCAGTAGATGCTTTTGGTCACCAGTGGCTGTTTGGGTCTTCATGGGTTAATTACTCCATATGTTGTGGACTAATAATCAAATCTAATTGTCTAGATGTTCAGTGAATAGTTGTGAAAACAATAAAGAGTTAAGTGGACAATGCATGCACAGGAAATTTTTATGCAGCTAGTTTTGCATTTTTATTTCAATTACCCATGTTACTACAGTTGTTGAAGAGTGAGCCTGCTACAAATGCAGGTCCTTGAGCCTACAGCCTGGAATACCCTTGAACTTGAACCAACACTTTAAACTTCAATGTTCTGATTATATCTGTTCGGAGTATTTTAATTAGTGTGATAATACGGATTAATATATTAAGTTTTTATGACATGTTCTACTTGTTAACACCGAAGACGACATTTTTAAGAATAATACCAGACTGAAAAAGCACAATTTCCACTTGAGCTTTTTGACACTTAACTTTTATTTCTACAAATGGAAACGCAATTTGATAGATTTTTGTACATCTGTATCCAAAGCGGACACAATAAGTGAAACACAAATCAAAACAATATGGGATATATTGATAAGCTTAGAGCTCATTCGCTCACGGTGGCTTGGAAAGGGTAATGCTGGGGGAAATCATGAACAATCTTCAGGGCTTCATTATAGAGCTGTAAATCTGTTGGACACACATATATCACACTGTTAGATTCAATTTGCTGGAAGACAGTCATCTCATCAATTATGAGGGTAAACTTACCAAAGGGTATGCCTTTGTCTTCTCTGAGAATGTTGTATGTCGTGGCCATTATTTCTCCTTTGTTTGACACCATACCGATGAGCTCCACCATCCCAGACAGTTCCTCATCGAGCTGCAGAAATCCAACCCACAGGGTAGAAATATTATTTATATGATCAGAAAAAGCAGGCAATTCCTACAAAATATAAACAATACTTTTTGACAATTTACTGATCTAAAATGTTTAATACCTGTTGATCCACTAATTCTAGCAATGGAAGAAAATAATTGGTGTTAAATACAGTTTGTCATATTTTCATGGTCATCAGATATGATGACATTTGGATGTTCAAAGGCTCTGTAGTGAACAAGGAAACTGTCATCTTCTACAACATTGATTCCCCAGTAAAACCAATTGAGTTTGATCAATGACAGTGGATGGAGGTGCTTATTTTATGTTCAGTTATTGATATATTTACAGAAAAAGTCGATTTTTCTTCAGTTTTCTCTGTTTCTCATATCATAACCCTAAATTGTTATCCAAGGTTTTATGAACATCTATGTGATCAGTAAATTAAATACAGGAAAATACATGATTTCCACTGAAAAAACACAAAATACAGAAGACAATATTACAATAAATGGTGATAAACTACTTAAGGAAGGTTAAAGTTAGAGGAAAAATTAATTTGGGAAATGACATATAAGAAACACTGGGTTTTTATGGTTTAAGACATTAACAAATTTCATAATGTGACAGAACATGAATAAATGAGAAAGACTCAGTCGAGATGGAAGTATGAACATTTTGCAGATGTTTAATATGGATTGTACAACTTACGTTAAAATAAATTAGTGGTTGAAATGTGATACATTGATCCAAATAGTGACTTTTACACTAGCTTAGTAAAATATGGTTTAACAAATAGGCTAGTAGAATCTGTAGAATAGTATAAATAGTAGAATCACACGGGTAACTTTTATCAGAATAAATACAACGCCAATCCTAAGAAACTCACAGGTTCGTTAAGTTCAACAGCTGCGGTCTTTCCCTCTCCATCTGATACGGTAAACGTCTTCCCCGTTGGGTGAACCTGAAAAATACAACACAGGCCTGTATTTCACCGACAGTCGAAGAGTCAAAGTTTCACCTGTTTACTACTAGTAAAACACTGGCTCCTTAGCTACAATTCCATACTTACCTTTTCAACACGGCCGACGAAGCACACTGGTTTGTTAATATGCTGCGACAGCATAGAGCAGTTTATTCTTGGTTTTGGAAGATCAATTATGCCTGACATTTTGCTACTTTGCTGCTGAACGACACAATGTAATAACGCGCGCGAAATCTTTTGACGTGCGTTGAAGTGCGTTGCATTTGTATTACAGTGTACACCCAAGCGGGCGGGGCTACTGGACATGCTACAAAAAGCGGCAGCCAATGTTAAAGCGGTACGTCAAAAACTTAAAAACGAACACCACCTTCCTTTACCGCGACATAGCAGTTGTGTTCTAATATACTGCTCCCCGGAAACATAAAAGAATAGTTCCGTTTCAATTTTCAGGGAACATAAATTTGCTCAAGAACTATTGGTAGTATTATAGTTTCTACACGAACACGGACAAAAATTAAAGGCAGTGACGTCGTGATCATAACATATCAACAAGGATGACATTACACAGTGAAACTACTACCGATAACTCGATTTGGTTATATTATTCTGTTTAACGATAGCTAAGCAAAACTAACGTTTAACGAAGTCGCTGTGAGCCTATTCTAACTATGGAGCTATTATGCTAACAGAAACTAAAACTTAATGAAACCACGATCACGGTCACATTTGGAACTTTATGACAGGGCAAAAGAACAACCAGATCGTTATTGTCTACACATAATGTACCTGGTGTCATCGTAAAATAGAGGAAAAAAAATATTATATTTCTTTCATTTTTGCCAAAAGGTTGTGTCATAGGACTAGCTCGAGTGCTACAAACAAAGACGAAGCTTGGAAAAAAGTTGGTTTCCGCTGTGACAACTTAAAGGAAAGACTACATTTCAGGTTAGTATATTATTCTAAAAATATATGTGTATTCTTTATGTCTTGGTTGTGTTCGCTCACACTATTTAAAATTCGTATTACAGCCTCTATGAATCAGAGCTGAATACTGATGCAGCGTAATGACAGTAACATTTGCATTTGTTCTGTTGATAGAGTGTGATACAAAAATGTTCAGTTTCCTTGGACTCGGACGTAAAGACTCAAAGAAGTCACCAACCGAGAAGGAAGTAGATGGAGGCTTTGTTATTGTTGGTAAGGATCTATCATATTTCTCACGATAAAATGAAACTGGTTTGGCATTGTGTGTTTGATAGAGTTGATATGTGAATCTTTTTTTTTTTTTTTTTGGTTTTAGACACAGTAGCCATGCAACTAATCTCAAGCTGCTTCTCATGTACCGTAATATAAGTCAAACAAAAGGACATTTTAACAAAGGTACAGCCAGGAGTGCTCAGTTTGAGAAACATTAAAAGCTTGTAATTTCTACAAAAGTTGACAGATGTAAAAATCTTAATTGCACTGAAAGCCAACTAAATCCAAGTAATTATATGTTTGGTTTGATCAATCAATATTGTATAAATAAGGTACAGGTTTTATAGAAATAAACAACTTTATGATCAAATAATAAATAAACAGTGAAACTAAACATTTAAACAGACAGCTAACAAATTATCTTATACAATGTTTGAGGCTTGTCATGAGTGTGTGCTTCTCAGATGTCTGTAGATGGAAAAGTCCTTTGAATCTCCTCTCTCATGATGAGCCTTCGGTATGTGACAGAATTTGTGTATCATCATCACACATTTCACATTTCAGAACATGGAACACAGTGAAGGCACATTTATTCGTTTCAGGTTTAATCGTGAAGCCTGTTTTTTGTTTTTCATCTCTCTATATGCTGTATTATTTGCCTTTAATATTGTAACTTTAATTGGAAGAGCTGGTGGAACTGACACAGATGGTCAGGAGCTGCATGTTATTTTTGGCAGAGGAGACTAAGTGTCAGAGCCAGGCTTTCTCTTTGAGATGGAGGCATCCCACTGAGCTCACAGACGTTCATTGTAAACTCCCCGCTTACTGTTTAGTCACGGTTTCTAATCAAGGGTTGCTTTATAATCAGCATGTGATGGTGAATGGTTAATACTTTCCTGAAACACATCAGTAATCAAAAGATAGTACAAAAACAGCTCAATCAAATGTGGTGTTAGTGCAGCTAGATGACATTTAAAGGAGGCTGAAGTAGCATTTTCCTTTCCTTTTACTCGTGATAGATTTTAGTTTTGCAGAACAGATGTCCACAACTGAGTTCACAGTCCCATTTCATGTTAAATAACAGGTGCATGGCTCTTCACTCTGTCAAACAGGCCAGACCCAGCTGAGGCTGTGGAAGGTCTTAACAGGGTGGAGAGGCTATTGGTCAGCTCTTCCACTGTAGAGTCGCAGCACTTCCATCTGTTTTTGATAGTGAAATCAGAAAACACTGATCTGAACTGCTTTTTGGTACCAGTCATCTGTACGTTTATAAAAAAGAAATGTTAGAACTGCTGTACAAACCAAGTGAAAGGATGCTTATAGATGGAAACAGTAAATATAGGCCATTCACACTGTAAAATATAAGCAGTTAAATAAGTGGAAGTACAATTTTAACTGATGGTTGTGTTCATTATGGATTAATCTGTTGAGATGCTGTCTGTGATGCTGCTGTCTGTTTAGTGAGCAGAGGACAAATGTCCAGGCCACAAAATAAAGTTGTACTTTATTCATTTCTATTGAGGATAATAATGTATCATCTGTAAGTAGAAGATCTCAATGTAATCAACCTTCAGTATTTAACCCAAAAATACCTGTATTCTTAGATTAGATTAAACTAGGGGAGGAAACAACTATGATTTAAATATATATGCCTTCCTCCTGCAGCTTTGTCCTCTTGGCCTAAATTAAATAATTACACATAAATATAGATGATCTGAGGTTGTTTCACGTGACTATTGAAAGGTAACGACTGTGAAGTTTCTGTGTTGACTAGAGTAGAGTAGTTGTACAATTGTATGACTCAGTCTTAACAGTGAATGTAATGACTGTGCTCAGTGATGTATTTAACTGCCCTACCTGCTCGAAAACATTTATGCAACACATATAAACACGTACGAGAAGCCAAAACCACAAAGCCATAAAAACATATGGTAGTATATCTGTTTTTCTGTCAGATAACTATAATAGGCTCAAAGGTGAAAATGAAAATGTTGCCTAATGATGCCAAAAACATCAAGAACCACAACTGTAAATGGCAAACCATTGCAATAATGAATAAACAAATGGAACCACATACAAATGGAAAATGCTTTAATTTATTCTCAAGGGACTGTATGATAATCGTTGTCCGGCTGTTGACCTTTGTTACTTGTCATTTCACATCTCTGGTTCCTTTCATTTCTTGTCCGCTCTCAAATGTCAGCTGCTACATAACAGCGAACAATCCCCAAACATAAAAATCTAAAATTACACATGGAGTTTAGATTCAAATAATGAACTGTTTGGGCATTTTATTGTCTCTGTCCACTTTAGGTCTGTTGAGTTTTGTCTGGGGTAAAATGGGGAGGTGCTGTTCTGATGACTGCAAGAAGAGTCTATATTTCACTAATATCTTTAAGGGTACATTTCATTGTTTGCAGTGACCATGGTGATTTGTTTGGCATAATTCTTCGTAACTGACATGAATTGAAGAGCTATTATGTCATTATTGTCACTATAAAAACATTGACCTTTACTTGTTTAGCTCGTGGGCCTGGTCACAACCTCCAGGACTCAGTGATACAAGGTAGGAGGAAAGAAAAGTCAAACTCACTTCCTGCTGTGTAACTTCAGATCAACATTCTGCATGCTACTGCCGGCAGATCCACCCCAGTTCACTGTTTGCTTGACTGACAGATGATCATCGTGTTCTGAGGTGGACTAACAAATAACAGATATGAGCTGACTGTGGGTTCTGAAGTATATTGATTGCTGGATCGTAAAAGAAGAAAAATAAACATATTCTACAGTTTCCATTTTCATAGAGTCGTTTTCATGCCTGAAAATAATAAGACTTTTAATTATTAATTGAATATTGACTCTACCAAAAAGAATAGAAGAAGAAGTAGTTGCTTTCTATCTAAAATGGCTATATATTTTTTTTAATTATTTTATGAGGGAGACTGAGCAGGAATAATCTGGTCTCCTCATCAGTCCACACTATCTTTTGTAATTCCAGACATGTTTTCACCAGTGAATCAACCATTTAACTTAAATGCTCATTATGACAGTATTGTTTTTCCATTTCCTCTTATTGCAGTTTAATTTTGTTTTGAAAAAGACAAGGACCACCTCAAGCAAGTGTGTGAGCTTTTATTTTTAATGTTGCCAATGTACTAATATGTGCAAACATTTTTAATAACATTAGAATGTGCATTAAACACTTTGGATTCATCATCAAATTATCATGTTTCTACTAATTACACAGGACGTACAACATTTTTTTAAAGGCCCTCTTTTGTTATGTTAACAACTCACTTTCAGTATTTTTAAGGAGTTTAATATTATTATTGCTTATTCATGTCTGAAGTGTGTTTATTGTTTAAGAACTACAGATTGCACCTGAACTTTGTCAGATTGTTTCACTAACAATTAACTCAGTGTCGAGTGTTAAGTAAGTGATGTATATTCCGATTATTTGATTTTACTCTTGTGAAAAAGATGTGAGTACCGTTAAACAGTACTATTAATGAGAGGATGTGACACTATCATCAGGGGCCGTTAATGTTGCAGTGATTGAATTATAGATTTTTTCAGAATTTTGGACATTGTTGGAAATATTTGATATTATATAATCACCTGTCCATTTTCTGAACTGCTTAGTCCTTGTGAGGGTCTCGTGGATTCTGGAGGCTATCCTAGCCATACAGCGAATATAGAGTATACCCTGAATGTGCAGAACTGTACAGAAAATCCATCATTCTCCTTCACATTCACATCTATGGGTGATTAACTCATAAAGACACAAACATCCGCCGGCAACCAACAGCATCTACTGATCTAAACCATTGATCCACCAATCCTATCAGTCCATGTAAATAATTGGTGTTAAATACAGTTATTCATCTTTTCATGGTCATCACATATGACCCATTTGGATGTTCAGACGCTCTGTAGTTACCGTGGAAACACTGTAATCTTCTCCAACATTGATTCACCAGAACCCCATGGAGTTGGATCAATGACAGTGGATGGAGACACTGGGTTTGTGTTCAGTTAATGACAGGTTGAGCTGAAAAAAGACACTTTTTCTTCAGTTTTTTCTGTTTTGATACAATAATATTTAGCTTTACTTTGGTCTTTTATGAACATTTATATGATCAGTCAATTAAACATAGGAAGATAGACCATTTTCACTGGAAAAAATGCAAAATTCAGAGGATAATATTATAACAAATGGTGATAAATCACTTAAAAAGGTTTAATGGGGAGAAAAATTCATTTGGGAACTGCTGTAAAAGTCACACTGGGTTCTTATGGGTTAAGTTTGCAATCAAACCTAGGACCTTCTTGCTTGGAGACGATTGCATTAACCACTGCTCCACCATGTCACCCTGTGATATCCTGATATAATGTAACATTTGAGAAATTTTAATTTAGTTTTACTACATGTGGTGGGTTTAAACACACAAAGCCTAATACTGAAATATATACAGGTAACAAGAATTCTGTGATTTGAGGTAAACAGTTGGGGGTATTCAATCTTCATTTAGGTGTCATTAAGGTTCAGCATGATGGCATAATTAAGAGTTTCTGGTCAGACCTCAAATTATGGAAAACTATGTTGAAATCTAAGCGATGAAATATAACATTTGTGACAGTTTTATGGGTGTTTTTTTTATACAGCTGAATGAAAATGATTATCATGATTATGCAAAATAATTGCAGTTGGCTCAAATAATTGCAATCAAGCTCTTATGTAATAATTGTGACAGGCCTATTCATAATCTTTGTGTGACCTTAAATACAATCTTTAGCAGTAACACGAGTAAACAGGACAGCCAGTTAGTGAGACTATAAGAGGTGCCAAAACCTCAGCAGCTGGTGGATCAGATGAGTGTAGATACCATCTCCACTTGCACAAAGAGAGCTTTGGGCCTGACGTCCCCGAGGAAAACACTCTTCCTGAGAGGAACAGTGACATCAGTGTGAATGATTTCACTCTGTGTGGACAAAGTGAGAGTGTCCGTGGAGAGAAGGCAGCAATAACAGCACTACCTTCTCACTCTGTCCTCCCATCACTGTTTGGGCCTCTTGACGAAGGAGATCTAATTAATTGGCTCAGTGACAGTGGCAACCTGCCAAGCCCCAAACACAGCCTTAAAATAGGTACGTGGACTAAGAATATATGATTTTACATTTGTGCTCTGCCACACCTGTAATTAAAGAAGATATTTCTGCAAACAATGTAATAAACAGTATCGTGTAAATGGAGTCGAAGGCTGTCCTTATCTGAACAATATGTGGCTTACCACAGTTGTGCTAAATTACAGGATAAAACCAAAATGAGACAGTGCTTCACTTCAAAAGATTTAAGCAAGTGAAATAGTGTTTGTTCATTTCCATAAGTTCTTCTACTTTGTAATCTATTAATGTGATTTGAAGACCTCTTGAATGGCACAGATAACCCCCCCCCCCCCCCCCTCAATGACC
>JAPSES010002885.1:0-14761 GCA_029822895.1 Maxillicosta whitleyi
GTGTAAGTTCATCAGCCCATTAATTTATTTCTTGGTTACTGAGGGCCGCCAGAAATGTTTCAGAGGGCCGCCATTGGGCTCCGGGCCACACTTTGAGAATCACTGTTCTATCAGATAAATATTGTTAATTTAACATGCGTCTGACCTCCTGTCATTGTACCTCCATCTCTGTCAAAGTCTAACCAGATTTGAATATAGATGCATTTTCTGTTTGTTTTGCTCTGACCGTACACTTTTATCGAATGAATTCCCGACTTAAATTGTGCAGTAGTAATTTGATGAATGCTTCAATTTCTGGTCACTACCGGGGTATTTTTGTGTACAGAAAGCCCTTTGACTAATTTGAATTTTTCAGGTACTGTAACCTCATGAGTGTAGGCTCTTTGAAATACACTCTCTTTGAAGTAGGAAAGAAACGCCGATTTACCATAATAGTCTATCCCTCAGAGGCAGTGTCAAAAACACGAGCCTCCGTGAGCTAACCTCTGAAATAATTGAGACCTGTAGGCCGAGGCTACAGCCTTTAGTTCATTAATTTCAGGTTTTAGAGACGATAATTGGTTGCCTTTTTATGTATGAAGTACTTCTACTCGTTCTTTTACCGCTGCCTACCGTCTCCCTCTGTTGCTGTCGTTCTTCCTTAACTGTTTCTTTATCATCTTCCACATCACTCTTTATCTTTGCTCTAGTGGTTTGCTTTGATGCGAAGATCAACTTCGACGATAATGCCGAGTTCCGTCAGAAGGCAGTGTTCGCAATGGACGACATGACTGAAAGTGACCCCACCGAGATGCAGGCAGCCAAGTGGGACCTCAAATATATCGGACTGGACGGAAACATCGCCTGCTTTGGTAGGGAAAGTAAACACCGCAACAGGACAGACTGATTCATGCACACATATATACCACCTATAAAACCAATGACTCCTGGCATAAGGCTTTAATGCCTCTCTTATGTCATGTAAGTGAAAAAGCTCGGACACAGTTAAAACTTAGTTGAAGTAAAGGCAGCCTGGGCTCTACTCCAGTCCACATTACAAGCAGCTTTCTGAGGACTCCAGAAGGAATGCTGCCGTAACCAATGCGTTCTAATTAGCTATAATCCGCCCAGAAAGTCTCCAGTGAGCCAGATTGTTAGCATTCTCATTAAAGGCCCCCTCTCTTGTCATAAATCAAAGCTTTTACAGTGTACAGCAGCACTAACAGGTGCTCTCGCTTCTTACCCCGTAGTCTCATAAACACATTAGATGTCTGTTACCCCCCCCCCACCCGACACCCCCAACCACACATACACACACATCCATCCTGCTTCCCCAGCTCTCAGTTTCTCTTAAAGTAACAACAGCTTTTAAGGCCCTGCAGCTTCCTTAAGAGCTCTGTAAGCCACCAAAGTGACAGCTGTTAAAGTGAATTTCCCTTTTATTGAGACCTCGGTCGGGGAGCTTGCCAGGACCCAAGTTCAGCTTGGCTAAACCAAATGAGGTAAGATGTTTTTGTGCATTTGGCTCCCGCACAACTCAGCAGGGTAGCTTTGCTGGCGGTTGGCTAAGTGATGACACAGGCCGCAAAAAAGCGCAGCAGAACCTCTTTTAATCAACGCTCTTTCTTTAAAGTCGAGAGTCGAGTCATAATCAAATTTTCTCTGTGTTGCCCAACTTGAGGCATTGAATGTTCCTGATTAGAAGATTTTCAAGCAATTCACTTTTTAAGCAGGACATATTTCTCAGTTCTTTGCTCGTCTTTGATTGATCCTTTACTGCAGGATTCCTCTGTGTGCGTTCTTGCAGTGCATGTTATCTTTTCTTTGGCACTGGTAGTGTTGTCTTAATTAACTTATGACTGCAGTCTGTCCTCCCAAGGACGAGTGATGTGGTTTTGAACTCCAGCCCGGTATAATTGTCAAATGTCGCTTCAATAGCATTCATACTCAACTTTAACTAGATGGGTGCAGGAAAATAATATTTCTCTAAATTATCTCAGTAAATGCCATTTGTCAATTGAAATCTAGGTATTAACTCAAATGCGTCGAATATATAACATGTAAGATTTCTCTCTTGTAAACAAACCATTCAGCCTTGTCCCTTCTTCTCTGCTCAGTGAAGAGAGAAAAAGAGGAAAGGTCACTGAGTGATTTAGAGAGGGAGTAAAATTAGTGACAACAAAGCGGTGAAACGGTATGTTCTAAGGTACAAATAGACATGGCCAAACCTTTACACAACCTTAAGCAAAGGTTCGAAGTGAATGCAGCTGCACTGCTAAATGGACATGGACTTACAATAGAGCAGGCTAAAAAGATAACTAGGCTAGTCATAGTTAAGACCTAATTGCCTAATTGCCATGGTGATTTTCTGTAATTTAGATAATATTCTCCATTCAGCTGTATAAAGGACATCACACATCAGAATAAGTACTTCCATATAATTTTTCACTATTGGACACCATCTTGAAATCCTTGACTTCTATTGGCACTTATCTTTATCAGCAGTTTTTTTGTATAGGATTTTTTATATGATGTATGTTAATTATAGTTACCCTTAAGACCATACTAGTTTATGATTAACCTTTAACTCATAGACCTAAACAATTACTAGTGACCAAAAGCATCTTCCTATCTAAAATGTAATAACTGTTCAACCACTCATCCTATCCATACATGTAAATAATTGAGGTAAAATGCAGTTTCTCTGCTTTTCATCATCATCAGATATGACTCATTCAGACATTCAGAGGCTCCGCAGTGAACATGGAAACACCGTCATCTTCTGTGACATGGATTCACCAGTAAAACCCATTGAGTTTAAATGGTTGGAGACACTTATTTTTATGTTCAGTTAATGATATATTGATATAGTGGTCATGTTTTCTTCATTTTTCTTGGTTTTGATATAATAACCTTTTTATATACTCTGAGCTTTTATGGACATCCTTACCATCAGTGAATTAAAAATGGAAAAATACCTGATTTTCACTGAAAAATGCAAAAAGTTACCCACACTACCTAAATGTTTACCACCTAAAATATCCTGAACATGGCAAAACAGGAAAAAAGTCTGATAGTATAAACAGACAGTGGTGTTTTTGAAGGTACACACAATGTATTTTTTTGTATAAATCATTCACGTTATACTTTTACATTGAATTATCTGAACTAACATGAGAAATTCTTCCAGTGAATGGAGCTGGTTTGGCCATGGCCACATGTGACATCATTGACCTGCACGGAGGAAAGCCAGCCAACTTTCTGGACCTGGGCGGAGGAGTTCAAGAGAGACAAGTGTACGAGGCCTTTAAGCTGCTCACTGCAGACCCTAAGGTAGGAACTAATGACTAGAAAAGTCTCTTTTGCACAGTTTGTTTCCAAACTTGAATCTGGTGAGCAAGACTGGCTCCTTACTTCAGTGGGAAGTTGTAGAGAAAATATCAGATTTATAAAAAAAAACCCAACAACAACCTGTTGAATTATCACTGATACTGCGGCCGTGCGTGTTGTTTTAGCACATTCATAAAGCTCTGTCTAGTTAGCGCTTTGTCATGGTGACAACAACACTCATTAGAGCAGGGACCTTGGCATATGTCCATGTTTCACTCAGACAAACAGATTCTTGGAGGCTGTATGATTACGTGCCATCATATTCAGTGTCAGTAACTTGATAAATTACTGTTCTGTATTGTAAACATACAGCTTTCAGAAGTCATTATTGCATGCGCGTCACGAGGCATGACATGCATATTTACACCGACTCATATGCAACTCAAATAATATGCACATATACAGTCGCATTTACAGATAGAAAGCAACACTGTCTTGGGGTGAGTGGCAGCTTTGAGTGTATTGTAAGAGATTTCAGAAAGCTAATAACTTCAAACTAAGAACAGAGCCTTGTAATGATACTGCAGTGCTGATGGTGTGTTGACAGTCATCACGCTACAAATTCCCCACGGCTGTCATTCCCACCTCCCTGGACTGATCTTGGGTTACTTCTATGTTAGCATTTCTGGCAAGTCTTTGATTGTGTGGAATACAGAGTGTCAGCTGATACCAGTTCAGTCTGTTCTTCTTCGTAAAGTGTTATTTACACATTGTGATTTGACTTGGCAGTCGATGTTTGTGTGTGTGTGTGTCCCCCATCCGCATCAAAAAAGAAGCAACAGCCGACTGATCCTAAAGGACACCTCACCCTAAACACATGGGGATAGAAGACTAAAGACAAGAGATTTACAGTAATAATACAGTTCTACCAGAGCTGCTGTTTGTAATTGTTGGATGACTGCAGCTCAAACACCTTGTGTCAAAGGCAAAAGCTGTTATTATACTGCACTTAGCTTGAGGATTTGAAGAATCCAGTTATAGCTCCCATTTCAACTGTCCTAGAATTAGGGGTGCAGAAAAAAGTCAGTTCTTCCATGCATTCCAATGCGAATGTGCCAAGTTAGGGGTACATACAGAAATGTCAAAAATCGATGTTCTGAATGTACTGTTATTTTAATAATATTGACAGTGGAACTAAAAAAAGTGGAAGTAAAGTGCGACTTCTACACCGCCCCGAGCAGTTTACACTAACGCAACCTCAAAACAAAAAGATGGCAGAAAAAACATTCCATGTGGCGCCTACGACTCGGTTAAAAGTTAACAGTAACAAATGCAGTGTCATTATTTCAGAGTCAAACTATTTTAACCTGAACCATTTATAGTTCTATGGCGAGTAAAGCGCTGTGTAAAATTCAACAGAGTGAATAATTAGTGCCAGTCTGATTGCATTGCATTGTGGGTACTGGACATTTTACGCACTGTGTTCTATTTTATGTGCAAGGAGTTCAAAGAGGGGTTGTGTTAATGCTTATTTGGGTCAGTGTGTTTTACACCGTTTATTGGCCTTTTTATGTTTAATTTTTTTTATTTAATTAATGTGACCCCATTAGTCAAACCTGTAGGCAGAACCATGCCTCACCTGACTGTTGCTGTAAAATTGCAGTCATGTTGCTGACGGGAGAGTTTAGCTCTTTCAAAACAAGAGCTCTTCCTGGGATGATGGAAACCCGAGAATATGTAAGCCCTTCAAATTATGAGTTTAATTGTGCAATTGTTTAAATATTACTACATTATAGTCATTTTAAACTAAATTTGAAGTAAAAATAACTATAAAATGTTATCATATTACTCTTAACACTGTAAAAACACCATAGTATTATATATTTTTCCAGATTTCATCATTAATTTTTGACACTGAATTGAGTGGAATTAACTCTGAAAATTTGACACTGGCCATAAAGTAAACTTAACTTTTGAGTAGGACCAAATGTGATCTGAAACAGAGTTAAATTCAACCCTCTATGATAATCTGTACTTGTCATACAGGGAGAAAAATATTAATTAATTGCTAGGTGTATCCATAATAATTTATAATCGAATCGTATCCCTACCTAGAATGTATTGATACAGACACTGAAATAGACTGTTGGTTATATTCTGATCTTAAACTAATTCATCATTCGTGTCAGTTGTGCAAGTGAATTTAACTTAAACCCAATTCTCAGTGATTCAGTCTTTTAGATGATTCAGTGTTAATTCTAATAGTCTGAAAACAGCAGCTTTTTGAGAGAGTTTCTGCATCATGTTGTTCCACACCTTTAGAGATGAATTTTAAAAACCTGCCGACCCTAACGGCGCAGCAGGTGATACATTGCCTCACTCAAATTTCCACTGAGTATAGATTGTGTTTGGTCTGCATGATTTCAACTCAGTGTGCTGGAGGGTGGGGGGGGTAAAAATGAAATGAATAAAGTGGATGAAAAGAAATGATCAATAGGGGAGAGAAAAGAAACTACAAAAACATATCATTTTCTTTTGATAAAGGGCCCCCGTCTATTCATAAGTTATTATTAAATCATTTTGAAAATGAATTTTTGTAGAAACAAAGTCGAGTTTTCGGGCTGTACCCGTTTCCAAACCATTCCTTGCTTGGACAAGGGGGTCCTCCTTTACACTCGTCCTGTTCCTCCTTCTCTTTTTGTCTTGGTTTGATTCCCCACATCCAGATGGGGGAGTAAGCCTTCTGCCTGTTCCTCCTGCTGCTGTGTATGGAAATAGGGACAGCAAGCTCCTCCCTAACAGGGAAAAAAGTAGAATAGGATTGACATTAAACTGGGTTGAAAGCATATTAGCATTTCAACCAGGGGAGCTGAGAAACCTGCTCTGATCTGTGGAGGGAATGTTAATCATTTCACAATAAGAGCAGAGAGAGAGAGCTGCCTATTTGCATTTAGCTTTTTTTCCTGCAAAAATTACCACTTCTTAACTGAAAAAAAATGAGCAAGAACTGAAATTGTAATCATGCCTTTGGCTACATGATGGTGACAGGGCAAGAATTATTGATTCTACGTGTCAATAAAGTATAATGAGAGTGATGTTCTTCTTATTTGCTTTAAAATGGAGACAGTCAGAGCTTATGGCCTTTAAAGATGCCTCCATATGTCGACAGTTATTCAACCTTTGAAGTACCAGATAGATTGTTTGACTCATTGCAGATTTTTTTATTTAATTAACCGAAAAACTAATAAAAGACAACTATGTTCCTTTTACTTTAAGCTCTTTAATGCATTTGACAGTCGCTGCTTTAGGGAATGCTGTTAGTGTTCAATAGCATGCATGAATATTCAGTTTTCATTACAGACCGCTGTGAATTTGGACTGAATATTGGAGTGACTTGTGCACTCTGAAAACTGAAATGCTCTCTGCGGCTACTACAGTGGAAAATATCACACTGTATTCTGTATGACGTCATGCATCTCCACAAAAACAGGTATTTTGGTGTCAGTCTTTCCCCCTCAGTTGCTTCTAACACTTCTGTCTCCTCCTCTCCGTCTTTTTTCCTTCTTTCCCTCTCAGCCTCAGCTTTGATGTCTCAGGCTCATTGTGCGGAGAGGGGTGGAATTGATGCGAGTGTAATACTGGAATGGAATAGCAGAGACAGGCCTGAGATGACAAAGCCTCCTCTTTCTTGTTTGCTCACTTCCCCAAGCATCTACCCTTACAGCATTCATTATCTTAAGCATTATTATTCTCTGAAAGAAAGTGAAGAGGAAGCAGATGAAACGGGTATAGCACATCTGAAGAGCAACAGTATAGGTAAAGTCTAAATGAAATGATGGGGGGGGGGGGGGTGAATCACACGGCAGCGTGTATCCCCATGTGCATTAAATACTTTGTGAGATGTTATGTAGCTCAGCTGGGTCTACCAGACCATTCAGCTTTGTTTGAATTTAGGCCCCCGGCTTTTTAAGCGGGGACATATTTATTTTCCATGCTAAAATAAATAGCTCCACTTTCTTCATATCCACATATAGAACAGTTTGTTGACAGAATGGCTGAATTTATTGAGGTTTCCCTCACATCACCTGTAGGCATGAAGCAGGAGCAGGCAGCAAATACCAACAGCCAAATAACCTCGTTATTGCTTTGTGCCGGCGCCATCAAGAAAGTGGCAGATGGATGTTTTGTCCAACTCGACATCCATTTTGTTCTCTGGGCTTAAGGCTTTTTTGTGTAATTTTTATGAGCTGCCACAAATGATGACATTTTTCCTCAACTCACCTTTCTTGTTGGTGTATGTATGTATTACGGCTACTGGTGTATTGAATTATTGCTTATCTTGACAAACCACAAGATAATGCCACAACTGCGGTTCAACACCCAGGTGGACCCTTGGGAAAGGTCCTTACTCTATACATCCCTATACATGTAGACACAAGGGGGCAGAGTCTCATGGTGCCGGTTCCAAGCCCGAATAAATGCAGGGTTGTGTCAGGAAGGGCATTCGATGTAAAATCAAGCCAATCAACATACAAATGTGTCACTGCCTGGTCAACCCCCGCAAGTGAGGAAAAACAGCCGGTATACAAATGTTGACTTTTTTATTAATACTTAAATTAGACTCTAATCGGAGGTCCCGGGGGCCAAATCCAGCCCACCAAAGGGTCCATTCTGGCCCCTTGGATGGATTTGTGAAGTGCAAAAATTATACGGAAAATATTAATCATTTTAGTTCAATTTCTACATAAAGACCAATTTAATCTGAAGTAGGTAAAATCTGTAAAATACTAATAATAACTTATAAATACTCATAACTACAAATTTTCCTCTCTGTAAATGTAAACAATTTCATGTCATTTTACTGTATTTACACCAAAACTGTCATTTCATAAAGAAACGTGTATAACCTAAACAAATATGAACACTTTGAAATGTCTGAAGTGTACATTTACCAATATTCTGTCTGTTATTAAGTGTTATGTTTATATGTTGATCCACTGTGATCTGTAAGTTGTTAATATACAGGTGTAAATTAGAAACTGAGACATAATATCATTAAATTACACTTAGTTTTCTTGTTATTCACATTGTTTTAAAGGGTAATTGGTAGATGTCAACATTTTCATTACATAATTTTACTTTTTTCGCTCTAAAACAGAGGAAAGTTAGTTTATAATAATGTTATTTTTTCACTGGTCTGGCCCACTTCAGATCAAATTTGGCCCAAAATGAGTTTGATATGTTTGTTGCTTTCATGTTTAGAGGCTAAACTCTAAAGGACACCCTCTTATCTATGTTCATTTTTCAAGTGGACCCATTTACATGACCATAAAAATGTGATAACTGGGAATAATCAAATAAATGCAATTATCAGATCTGACACGTTTACATCCACTTCAGAGATGCGCTAATCGAAAAACACCACTTTACATGTTTCAGCCCATTATTGGATTTTTTTCAGAGTATGTGACGTAGACTCAAACTGTTTTATATGTTTTAAATGTTTTTACACATGCTCAGATGTAAAGGACTGAAATAAATCAGATTAACGGAGATACATGCACACAGAAATCGGAGAAATCCAGGTGTGTTGAATCAGACTTTTCATAATCGGATTACTACTGTTATCTGATAAAGCATATCACATTATACTTTTTACATGATCACTTGAATAATCTCATAACTCCAGAATTCAGACAGTGATTAGATCTTTAGTTTTATCACTTAATAATTTACTATATCCTAAAATTAGATTATAACCATCTGTTCATCCAGTCCCATGGTTATCATCTATGCATATATCATGCTATTATGTTTCTGTAAACCATATATATATATATATATATATAAGAAGAAGATCAGGCTTTCAATGACACTTTGAAGAAAGGTGTCATTGAATTGAGGCAGTTGTAATGTAAAGATTTAGGCTGTAGAAGAACTTGTTTGGAAATGAGAAAACCTGGTAATTTGGATTGAATATTAACGTCCCCGTTCCCAGTGCATTTTGTATTAAATACATTAAAGCATTAAACCCACTTTGGTTCTTTTATTTGTGTATTTGGACCCTAATAGTTCCAAAAATTTGAACCTCCATGTGCTGCAAATTTATCTTTATATTAATTTTGGCAAAAAATTCTAGTGGATTTCTACAACCTGTTTTAATTCCTGCTTAATATTTGTTCAATTTTATAACTAGTTACATCATGACGTTTGCACATATAAGGTCAAAACTACCAATGAACATTTATCTGAGTACGATATAATTGTTTATCAGCAGCAGTGGTAGTAGTAAAAACTGAAAATATGCCCAAACTTTGAGCCGATTACCTAAAATGTTTAGTTGTTGGTTGAACGTGACAGAGCAGTACAGTCAACAACTTGGAGGGGGCGTGGCCTGAGGGGGCTCATTTGTATTTAAAGGGCCAGTGCTCAAAGTGACCTTTCTGGTGTCATTACCCAGGAACAATGTTGAAGATGGACCTGTGGAGTTGAATTAATGAAGAATTCAGACCCAAGCGGAACATTTACAGTTTATGTAGAACACAGGGAAATGATTTTAAATGTATAATATACACATATACTTAAATTTCCATTTTGTGTTTTAGTGCTTTTTACTTTGAGTCTGTGTGGCAGTTTAAAGTAAATGTGTCTGTGGCTCACGAGGTAGAGTGGGTCTTTCAACAACCGAAGGGTTGGTGGTTTGAATCCTGTTCTGTTCTAGTCATGTGCTGTTGTGTGCCTGGGCAAGGGGTGGTCATGCTTCTGTCAGCTGTGGCTACTTATATAGTTTACCAGCACCAGAGTAAGAATGTGTGAGTGAGTGAATAATGGATCTACTGCGTGCTTTGAGTATGCGTTCATAGAAAAGCACTATATAAATCTAATACATTATTATTATTATTATTATTATTATTATTAAAATAATGCAAGATTTTAATTTGGAAATATCAGAATATCGTAAGAGTAATTAAATTAAATTAACTTAATTTGTAAATAACTCGCTTTAATATAGACCTAGTCTATGCATCAGTGGCTGAAATTCATTGATTTTTTTTTTTTTTTTTTTGCTTGCTTACTTTTTTGCTTGTGGCTGCATGCACATTATTGTTTTTCCTTCTGCTTTCTTACCTGTTTAGCTGTGTATTTGTGTACTCTTGCTGCTGTTTTGTTTAAAGCGCAGCAGACACGAAGTGCGGAAGCTTCCCTCTGAGGTGAAAGAGGCACAGATTGGCACATTAGCATTAGTTCAGCTGGGTGACCCACCTCCCAGGCATATACGGAGGTGTGTTCAAATGCTTGTGTTAATGCTGTTGCATAATCACACAGCTGACCATGAAACATCATTTTAGCTTCTACTGGCATGTGCGTGATCTCAATTGGGAAAGCTGGGACGCACCTTTTTGTCTGTGTGTGTATGTAAATGATTTATGTTTCGTTTGCTTTCTAAATTCCCTTCACATTGTCACCTCATCTCTGTTTGCGTGGGATGATTATGCGTGTCCCTCAATGATACAGCCCCTGCTGCCTTCAAGCTAAATTTCATACTATTTTTCTTTTTTCCAGCTCAATGCCTCTGCTTTAACTCACCACCTGTGGGCCCCCTTTTACCGCTTTCCTCCTTGTTGCATGGACACTCCTGAGTCCCGTCTGCCCCTGCTGTATGTCCCATCACCACTTCCACAGGGGCCATACCGCTGTTATTACCTTTCTGCTCCTTTCTTCTGTTTTCTTGAAAAGTGTTTTTATTGACATTCACCGGTACCTCTAAAGATCTGGACCGTTTCTGTTTTATTGTTGAGCCTCATTGAGTGTTTTTTTTCCAGTCATTCAGCTCACTATATCCTCTCGCGGTTCCTTCCTCTTCTTTTATTGCTGCTTTTTCTCTGTCCTTCTTCTTTGTATCTCTCCGTTCTTCACTATAGCCTTTCATCTAGCTAAATCCTGTTAAAGTCAATGTGAGGAGCTCCTTTCAGTTTCATGCCTGCAAGCTAAATCTAGTCCGAGTCCAGGCAATGGCGGTCACATCCCTATATGGTGATGTCTGAGCCTATGTCTAATCTGCTTCAACATGTATGGAGTCACGGGAAGCTCGCAGCTGCAGTCCAAAGCAGGTGAGTGTGAGAAATGCATTGTGCTTTGAGAAGTGCATCATCCCCTCCTTGGGCTGCAGAGGGCAGAAGGACCTGAATTTGGATCCTCAGGGTTTTGCATCATTTGAATGTGATAGAAGTTACACATCTTACCAACTCCCTCTGCAGCAGCAAGAAAGAAGGTGCAAATATTAGAGTTGCCCCCCTGAAAGTCGATGATTTGAATCATCTGTCAGGGGACCCTTCA
The DNA here is from genome assembly GCA_029822895.1 of Maxillicosta whitleyi. Classification (NCBI taxonomy): domain Eukaryota; kingdom Metazoa; phylum Chordata; class Actinopteri; order Perciformes; family Neosebastidae; genus Maxillicosta; species Maxillicosta whitleyi. Next base: position 11,647 of record JAPSES010002885.1, read on the forward strand.
CTCGACTGAGATTCTGCAACTTGAGAATTTATATTATTTTTGTTTGTTTTGGTTTTTTGTGCCTGTGTATAAATGTCTACCATTCGTTCCTCTAAGGAGCTGAGGCTTAAGAGGAACACTTGACTGGAGCGTTAATTGCTCTGTAAGAGGCTTCCTGGAGTACATAACAAGTTTTTTGTTTTTTTTTTTATGTTGGTCTATTGATAGAAGCCTCCTGTTCTTGAAGGACATATGTGTAATGTAAAGCCCTTATTTTTTGAGTAGACTTTTCCGATGCAAATATCTTTGCCCTTGCCCCAGCTCTTAATGAAAATTGAGTCCAATAGCAAGTACACAGTTCAAATTATTAGGCAATGTTATGAGAATGTATAGATTATTGGTGAAGAAACAATGTGTTTTCTGTGATTTATTCCTGAAGAACATATGATGAGACATTGGGTTATAACTATTCAAACTGCCTCAGACTGAGGCTAAATGAATTCAAGAATAATCCTGAATTTTCGATCAATTAAAAAGACTCTGAAGTCACTAAAATAAGTCTTTATCTTCGATGTACAGCAAAAAAAAAAAGTATATGAAAAATAAACAAATAAATACACATTAAGAAATATTTAAAGTGCTTCACATATCGGATGAAGTAAAAGCACTGAGTATTCCATTTATATGCACAGTAATGTTTAGGGAAAAAGTTTGTCTGTGACATGAAAGTTGTTTTTGGAAGCGTTGCTGTTTCAGTTATATTAGATTTTTTCCCCCCACGTTTTCCTCAAATCAGATCAAATCAAATATTATTTAGATAACACCAAATCATAACAAAAGTTTTCTCATGACACGTTACATATAGAGCCGGTTGGAACCAGACTCTTAAGCTAATTTACAGAAACTCAACAAAATCCTTCAGGAGCAAACACCTGTGACTGGTGATAGTGGAAGGAAAAACCTCCTTTTAACAGGCAGAAACCTCGAACAGACCTCGACTTCTGGAGGATGGTCATCTGCTTTGACCAGTTGGGGTTAAAGAGAGAGAGAAATAGAGAATCTTGGGAAGAGGGGGGAGTAGGTGGAAACACATGGATGCAATTGATGCACAGATAACTGAAGTAGAAGTGTCAAAAGTAGATCAGCTGGTGTTTGTATATTTACTATAAACCAGAATAAAGGTCCATTACTGATAATACTACTACAACATAACAGGTATTAGCAGTGGATATACTAATACTATAATAGTACAAATAACAGAAACCTCTACCATCTATGGAAGTATATGATAAACATTATCACACCTGTATGAATATGTGAGTGATGATGATGAGGGCAGAGGAGGGGCAGGACCACAGCAGCAGGTCCAGAGTCAGTCCATGGAAAACCTGTGTGGTGATAAAGCACAGAGACTCTGGGGAAGAAGTCAAATCAGTAACATGTATTCACTGGGGTGTAAATAGAAGAGAAAATCAGGAGAGAGAAGGTCAGAGAAGAGGAGGAGGAGGAGTGGAGAGGAGCTCAGTGTATCATGATGAGCCTCCCAGTAGTCTAAGCCTATAGCAGGAGAACTAAGAGCAGCCTGAGCCACCCAAACTACAGGATTGATCAAAAAGGAAAGTTTTGCAGAGACGCATGGAGGAACAGCTGTAAACATTTTGATTTGTTCTGGTGAAAGAAAATCACATTAATGCAAAGAGTCACTTTGTTTCACTGCCAAAACCTTTGACTATGACTGTACGTTTCACAATTATACTGAAACATGAGCGGGTTTTTAGCTTTATTATATGGTGTATTTTTGGATGTTTCATTAGTTCTTATGCTACATGCAGGAAATATTAACGGGTCCAGATATTCAGTCATTCAAGGGCAGCTTCAGTTATCCAACAGAGCTGTTTTTGACAGAGCAGCATGCCTTATAATCAGCACCGACATATTGATCTTTAAATGTTGAAAAAAATATGATAGAAATCATCAGTGAAACTTGTACCGTGAAAACTAACTAAACGAAAAAGGAATGAATCGTTACCATATTGAACGACTAAGCCTGATCCAACTGACGAATCTGAGCGAACGCAAGTAAAAATACAATCCATGTATCATCCGTTAAAGCCCCCACATAGCCAACGTAAACGTACACACCTCTACACACACTTTCCTCCAGGGGCCCTGGCAACTTTTAATCACAAGAGTTACCTGGGATGTGAAAACCCAATAGTGTGTTATTTCAGAGAGAAAAGAAATCACCTCCCCGCCTGAAGCCGAGAACCTGTGGGAGATGCCAGTCCCCTGTGTTATAAACACAAGCAATGCAAAGCCGTTGAGGAAAGGAGAGAAAGGAAAAAGCAAGCTGCAACAGTAATAGAGTTTATTCCCAGTGCGCAAAATATTACGCAAGTACTAAATAGGAGGCCAGACCATGGAGGAACTAGTACTTAGACCAGCCAACACACTGGGGCTGGCGTATTTAGGAAAGGCCACAGAGAGAGCGAAAGACTGCTGTAACAGGTAGACACTGCAGGTTTGTGTGCGTTAAGGGAGAAGTGACTCATGCTTTTACTGTATATGCTGTGTAGGCCATTGTATTGGTTTGCCATTATGAGAGAATAGCTCTCGCTCATATAATGGTTTTCCTGCAGATTTGCTTACAGTGCATTAAAATCCTGCTTTAGTGACAGATATAGGCCTTGGTCTTTGTGTATCATGGGACCTCTCCCTGCTCGAGTACATTTAAAATCTCTGCAGCAATGTGGGAAGCTTGTGTTATTGGTTAAAGCCCAGAGTGCACCGGCCCTGTGTTTGGCCTTGAGATACATTCACCACCAGTCTGACGCAGTGTGTATACGTGTAATTGTGCTGTGTGTATATTTGTACACACTATTTAGCTCCGTGTATTAATGTGTGTCTGTTTCAGTGATGTTCAGTCAGTGCCTCCTTGATAAAAACAAAAAACAAAACAAAAAAAACACACTGTATTCTCTTTTTCAAGCAGACACCTATAGACTAGGCATGTCCCGATCCAGGTTTTTGCGCTTCCGATCCGATACTGGCCGATACCAGCCTATACGAGCATGTATTAAAATTTAAAGTTATTTAGCTTCCTTACTTCTTTAAAGGGTTTTAGTACTCTTGATAA
>JAPSES010002915.1:0-14761 GCA_029822895.1 Maxillicosta whitleyi
CACCTCCAAAATGTAATCATCTGTTCCTTGTCTCAGAGCGAACATTTCCTGAAATTTTCATTAGGTTTGGTCAATAATTAACTGAGATACTGAGAAACTACATTTTTGGCCCCATTGAACCCAATGTTAATGAAAATTACAAAGTGATCCTGAATCCAGGATTTCTTCCGAATCACCCCTAAAAGTTAGTCATTTGTTCCTTGTGCCATTGCCAACAAACCCTGAAAATTTCATAAAAAATCCATCCATAACTTTTTGATTTATATTGCTAACAGTCAAACAAACGCCGGCCAAAACCTTTAGTACCTCTAAAGTCCTACTCCCTCTTCACACAATGCAGAACTGGTGCATTACCTGGTACATCCGGTCCGACAGACTTGAAAGATGCTGCGTTCACTGTCACCAGAAACTCTGTCATCAACAAAGCTTGACGTTTATAATTTCTGAATTATGATTTTGTATCACACTATTGCAAATTTATTTTCAAAATATTACAGCTTTAACGTCATAAATGTACCACATTATTTTTTGTTAAATTAAAAGTTTTTTTAAACACCACTTTATGACTTTATTCTTGAAACATTCCGACTTTATTCTCAGACTGCCAAGTATTTCCTTTTTTCCTATGTGTCCTATACACCACTGTGCAAATGACCATTTCATTGTTTTTCCACTTGTTCCTTGAACCAAATAATTTATAACAAGACTGTAAATGTGTGGATTATGCTATTCTATTACTTTTTGAATAAGAAAATACACTGTCTACCTGAGATTATATATTCCTTACAGCACTTACACATGCAATTTTTTTGTCAGAAAATACAAACTAGTCTAGTCTTAAATCTATAAATTAATGATATTAAATTTTATACCTCCAACTAAGTGATCCCACAATGAGGTGGTTGGGTTATAATTCATGTGTTACCATGCACCCCTACACAAAATAACACTTTCTTGACCCAGTCTTAGTTAAACACAGATACACAAACACTGCAGCTTTAACACTGCAGTGATAACTCATGTCACAACTTACAAATCAAAATGTAGAGGTATTTTAAAGTTGTAATACCACTGATGGCCACTGGGTTTGGCTCTATAAAACCCTGGTTATAGTGGTTAAAGTGACACAAAAGGTAGTAAATTCAAAATGTCATAAATTTAAAGCCTTCGTATTTCCTATAAAAGACTATTATCAATCTGATCATTTTCAACAGTTGAACCAACTTTTGGCAACGACAGTGCGCTAAATTCGCAGATCAGAACTTCATGCATTTGTTTTGATCGAGCACCTCACGGAAATTGCCGAGTATTCATCGTGACCTATTTTTCCAAGATGGCGGAACACGAGCGCACAGACCTCCAGTTCCATGGACTTTTCTGTCAGTAGTTTTCAGTGATTCCTTTGTGATATCTATAGCACAGAAAGAAAGGCAATACAGAGAATAATCCACCATGATGGATGATCCGCTGATGATCCGAAGTTGCGTGACCTGTGTTTTCCGAAGTTTCTCGGTCAGTTTCCTTCGGCGCAGTGCACTCAGGTGGAAAAAAGCGGTCCGTTGGAGAATGTAAACATTGCAATTTTGAGGATTTGAAGGGCGAAGGATGATGTGTAACCATTAGTGACGAACTCTAGGTGGAAAATAGAGCCCCACGGCTGTGGTTTATAAGCACTTTACCGAGACAGGTTTCATTTTGAATTTAATACCTTATGTGTCACTTTAAATCTCACAGCCGACAAAGTCAAGCTAGCTTACTATCAGTGTATCAGAAGGCTGTAACAAACAATCACCATGTGTTTGACATAAACTCATAAGATTGGCGATGTTCTTAAAGTGACAAAATGACATCTTGCTGTATATTCTTGTAACATTTTGCCAGATAACAGTGGAGAATGAACAGTTCATTTTACCAGTCAGTAAGGAAGGAAAGAGTTAATATTTCACCACAGTGAAAGGCATTAAATCCATCGACTGAAGCGTTTCAATTACACTTAATCCATCCAATTAATGGCATGCAGATGCTGAGTGTTATTTTTGCAGTCATCCCCTGGAATACTTTACATTCTGAGTTGTTTGTCTTCTGAACAGTTCAGGTTAGTCACAATTGCTGGGAAATAAAAGGAAATGGATACAGATAAACAATCAACAAGATAATACAAAAGACATGTGGACTTTCCTCTGGGATTCTTCTCACTTCCATGTATGGTCAAAGCATTTGGAGCGGTGTACCATCCTATAATACTTCTTGAAAATGATCTAAATCTGCTAAGAAAGAAAAAAAAAAGGACCTCAGGGAATTTGGTCAAAGCTAAAATTACACAGTCTGATTCATTTTTGTTGGGATAAATTTATCACATCATGCAAGCTGCAGATGGTTTCATTTTGGGGGGTCGAGTTTTGTTTTTGCTGTTCATCATCTCATGCTGATCTGACAAGTACAAGACAACAACAAGCCTTGAGTCTTAGGGTTGTCAGCATACGAAGGAAAGGCACTGATAGTGGAGGGTGAAGTTTTTTTTTACAGATCTAATGATGATGGATTGCTTCAGGAGACTTTTTAGCCCCTGAACCTTCCATCTGTCACCAGGTTCCAGGGCTGTTTTACCAAACAAATATCTGGGCATTTTATTGGACGACTCTGTTTTATAACCATCATGTTTGAGCCGTTTCTCAGTTCAGAGTCATCACATTCTGCTGCTTCCCACTTACCCTGGAAGTGCCCAGGGTACTCCTCATCTTAACCCTCCTGTTATGGTACGGGTCAAATTGACCCATTTTTAAAGTTTGAAGATCTAGGAAAAATATTTTTTTTTTTTTTTTTTTCTTCTGCTTGCCTTAATTAGAATAATCAACATATGAAATAAAAACGTTTCATCTCACATATTGTCAGATATTGACATGTTTATGTCACATAGATACTGTTTGGGTCAATTTGACCCAGCAGTCAGACTGAATGTACCTTTCTTTTCAACTGTGAGACTTATTTTCTCTGTCTCTCTCAAAAATAATACAGTGAGGAAACAAAAAAAAGTTTAAATATGTATTTTTTTTTTAATGAAAAATGTGTGAATTATCATAATTTAACCATTACCTGTGAGAGGTAAGGTACACCACTGCTCTAAATAATGATAGACTAGTTAGTAAGGGAGTTAGTAATGACAAATTAAAAAAGATTTTTAGGATTTTTTTTTTTTGGTTTCAGATAATTAAATTGGATAATTATTCACGCACTGGGCCAAGTTGACCTGTGAACATCATTGCTGTTCCTCAGAAATGAACAGAACAGGAAGGTTAAAGGGTAGTTTAGCCCTACTTTCTCTCTTTTACTATCATGCTGCTGACTGTTGCACACTAGTCAACAACTTTTTTCAGCAGTGAAACAGGTAGCCTAGCTGTCATCTTGCAGCAGTGAGATACAAAGAGAGAGAAAGTTAAAAAGGGGAGACGGCGCACTAAAGAATTACACGAGTGACACATTGTCATATCAAAGGGGAGGGACTGTAGTATTCTCAACCGTCTGTGTTCTCTATATATTGTAGGAATCCCCGCTATTTGTAGTGATGCCAGTCTGGTCTGTTCAGTTGGTCAAAAAACACTTTTTTGTTTTGGTGTTTTCTTCTTTTTTTTGTTTTGTTTTGTTTTTTGGACCTATTCTGTGTTATCAAGGCATTATTTCATTTCGTTGTTTTCCTATGTCCTTGTTTTTTTGTGTGTGTTAGAGTGACTGTTTGTCAAAAAAAAAAAAAGAGAAAGTAGGGTCAAGTGATTACAATGTGTGACTTTTTGTGGACATTGGTTTGTGATGCAAATAAATCACTCTTTTGAACACATGCTGTTTTGAGAAGAAATTTTAGTGACCCCGCAAACTTTCAACCAAAACCAGAGCAGAACTGGGCTCGCAGGACACTGTTGGGGGTAAGTCAGTGTGGACTACAGTGTACTACACTGATGAGGGGATGGAATACAGATTCATGTCAAAAATCCTGAATTATCCCTTTAACAGCATTATGGGCCCCTGGGCAAAGCTGTGTACTGGGGCCCCTACAACAACTACTCACAGCATTTATTATTGGACTGAAGTCAATGGTCTTCAGGATGTCATTTTCCATGAGCTTAAGTGAAAGCCAGTTCAAACCACACTTCCCCCACCGGGGTTCAAAGCAGATTTTTTAATACATTTCAGTCTTGAAAAAGAATGTTCTCCTGTACAGTTGGTCATCATCATGGAGATGAACATGGTGTTAGTGACGTTTCATCAGGAATACAGATTTCAAATTATCGTGAATTATTTAAATTACTGAATATTTTTTGTAAAAAAAAAAAAAAAAATCCAGTACAAAATAATAAAATCTAGATAAAATTATGGAGAAATTCTAGTATAACAGAAAGCAAAATATATCTATATAAAATATCTGAAAAACTTAAGTCCAACATAACTATATGTCTTTGATAGTGTCACGTCTGTGTTCTTTGTCTTCTCTGTTTTTCCCTTTTTCTTTCTTTCTTACTTCACCCATGACCTACTTTCAGCTAATCAGTCTGATGCAGCCCACCTGATGAGTCACACCTGTGGCTCATCAGGTGGGGACTATATATTCACCTCTTTGCAGTGTCTTCTTTGCCATTGTTTTTGTTCACAAGACTTTCCAGTGTTGTACTCCTGCCTGTCTCTGTGGTTTTTGACCTGGTCCTGTTTGGACCCGTTTCTGCTTGCTCCCTGCCCTGACCCATTCTCCGTCTGACCTTGTCTGCTGTCTGTTACCCTGGATCCAAGTCTGCCTTCTGTCTGACCACATCTACAGTCTGCCTCCCTGGAACCCGACCTGCCCTTCATCTTTGACCAACCCTGGTGTCCGACCTTCATTGGAAACCTTGGTATTCGACCCCTGGACCGGACTGGACTATCCCCTCTGCTTAACCCCTAGACACACGCTGTCTTTTGAACTGTGCCATTAAAGACTGCAGAACTTTTACTTCTGTCTGGTCTGTTTTTGGGTTCTAGTCCTGACCATTACAGATAGGTATGTGTCATATATGATACAAAGTGCATTGAAGGGTTAACATACACAGATTAGCATAGGTCCCATACTGGGGGGCCCACGGGGAAATGCCCATCAGGCCCATGCATTAAGACAGCCCCGCCCCTTTAAGTGTCAGTTTTTGATGTGCAAGATCCCCAACAGGAGTCAATTACTGCCCTTATTTCCAATGCAGGTATCAGCTGGAGTTTTTTTTTTTTTTTTTTTTTTTTATTTTATTCAATGCATAATCAAGAAAATAGCACACATTATGTGGGTATCTGCATTATTTCAAAAAAGGCAAAGACAATGCAAATTTATTGCAAAATTGCAAAATTCATACACAGGGAAATTCAGCGCTTTACAAAAATGGAAAATAGACGGGTTAAAAACACAATTAAAATTTAAAACAGAATCAATGAAACATGAATAATAACCAGCCAAAACAGGCACATATTCACAACAGTATAATTACCTCCACCAAGGAGGTTATGTTTTTGCCTGGGTTTGTTTGTCTGTTTGATAGTTAGCAGCATAACTCGAAAAGTTATGGACGGATTTTGATGAAATTTTCAGGATCTATTGGCAATGGCACAAGGAAGAACCCATTGACTTTTAGGGTGATCCGGAAGAAATCCTGGTCAAAATGTTGTTTCTCAGTTGTTGTTTTTCATTAGGTTTGGAAAATAATTAACCCAGATAGGGTTAATTATTTACCAAACCTAATGAAATGTTCAGGAAATGTTCGCTCTGAGACAAGGAACAGATGATTAAATTTTGGAGGTGGTGATCCGGATCCGGATCACTGTCTGAATCCAGGAATTTTTTTAAAGGATTCTCTATTAGTTATCATTGGCGTTGCTGTGGTAGTAATAACAAATGTCCACCAGATGGCGACTCATGTTTTCTCATATAGTCCATGGACTTAACAATCTTAAAATGCTGTCCAAATAAATGAGGGACTAATATTTATGGTGGTGGTTATGGGGGGGTGTTGCACTTGGCGGAGGTCTGTGCTCTATTGAGTGCTTTTCTAGTTTCCACATAGAATATGCTAAATATGGGGGACTTGCATGAGTTCATAATTCCCACATTTTTCTGCATAAAGTTTAAAAGGTATTGCATTGTAACCTGACACGGGTAGTAAACTTAAAAGGTAAACTAACCGCGAACCTCAAAAAAAAATCCTGCAAGATGTTGAAAAATGTTGACATAGACATTTGTCAACACAAATATTTGCAAAAGACAGACTAACCCAGTACCCAATGTCCTACAGGAAAGTGGGTTGATACTATTTTACTGTACATATGAACTGAGAAAATCAATGTTGGAACAAATTTTCGAGCATGAAACATTTGAAAAGGGTTTCTGCTGCAACAATAACAATGTTCTATGAACATAACCTTGAAACAGATGGCCAGGAAGCAGTTCTTTTATTTTTGACACTTGTGACTTCAAGCCATGTTTGAGCCATAGTTAGAAAATAAAGAACTATAACAGAACCAGCACTTTCTGTGATGTAGTGTATACTTACTTCTGTATGTTTGCTTATCATCGGTGATGTTATTAGACATTTTTCATTTTAGTTCTGGTCTTGTTAGAACAGAGTGTGGGAGTGGGTTTTTTCATAGAAATATTTTTCCAGTTCCTACATATTTTAGGAACTTTGCGCATTTTTTTTTTTTTTTTTTTTGGTGCAAATTCTCGCAATTTCACAGCATGAAATCACATAAAAAACCCACATAATCCATCACAAAATTAAACATTTTTTGCCCACATTTTTCTGGAGGGATTGATATAAAGTCCATCAGTGATATGTAGATGCTATTTTCAATCCCGCCTTTGAGGTTCCATGTGGACCAAAGCAATAGTAAATGTAGATTGGTCAATTCAGATTTATTGTTATGACAGTATGCATGAGGCGTAAGGAGTTACACTGCGGAATATCAAGCCCAGAAAATGGGAAATGTCCGAAAATAGGGTGAATTTAACATATGGTTTTAAGTTTCATGCAGGTCCATTGTTGCTACTGCAGCCACACTGAGCCAGTTTATATTCATACTAATACTCCCATCATTAACTGATTTTTTGAGATCAGATTATTATTGATCATGTAAATAGAATAATCTGATCTGTTTTATCAGATAACAGCAGTAATGTGATTATCTGATTAACACACCCAGTATTCCCATGTTTTCCTGCATGTACAGTTGTGGAAAAAATTATTAGACCATCGAAAGTCATCAAAAAAAAAAAAAAAAAGGTCACGCATCAAGTCCTAACTCCTGCGTGTGTCATGTGACTAAAACAGACAGAAACAGAAAAGAAAACATGGAATGTCTAAAGCACTGTTTTTGTCAGTATAATGACATAACTATTGATGTATCAAGAAAACCATAGAAAGTGGCTAGATATCTGCTCTGAAATTAAACTCTTATGAGCTATTTTTGTTGTTACCATTATATTTGTCCAAACAAATGTAAGTTTAATTGTATCAGACATGACTGATACGAGCGTTTTTAAGATTTCCACTCTGGAGGGTGTTTTCACTTTTTTCTGTTTTCAACCTCCAAAAATGCTGTCACCATCCAAACGATATAGGACATCCGATAAAATGTTTTGCGTTTTTCACCCCCAAGCATTTTTGTGTAAAGTGCCCCAAATTCTCATAATTGTTTGAATAATAAAAGTAATCAGACTTTTATGGCCATTGAAACACAGTCACTGAAGGTCACACTAGCTTCTGTGTCTGAGCTGAGTTGAGTTCAGCTGATTTTCTATCGGCAGTGAAAAAACAGTTTAAGTCCTTGAACATTGTTGTGTTTTAACAAAGCTTACTATTGCACTCAAGTATGTTTTGGTAGACTTTGTGTTTTAATGAGTATTTTTTTTTTAAAATTCTGTTTACATTTCCTAACTCTATTGCATACTTCTACTCCCATACATTTTTAATGCACTGTATCATGACTCCTTACAAAAAAGATATTAAAGCAAAATTGGTGTTTTCACCACTGACGTTATCGACAAAATCAGAAAAGCCAGTTTATTATTGTCATACCTCTGCTTTTTTCTGCTGCTTTCTCTCTCTCTCTCTCTCTCTCTCTCTCTCTAACTCTCTCTCTGTCTCGCTCACTCTGCCATGTCTCCCAATCAGCCTGAATCCATCCACCTGTGAGCTGCAACTGTGGCTCATCAGATGGGAGTAAATATTCACACCTCTTTACTACCTGCCCTGTCTGCTGCCTGGTTCCGACCCTGTTCTCCCTGCCTGTCGTCTGGTTGCTCTGCCTGTCCTTCATTCAGACCACATTTCCCTGCCTGCTCCACAGTATCATGACTCGCCTTCCAACTCCGACCACATCTTCTGCTTCTATCTCCGGTGGATTCCCTGATGCATGACCCCTCGCCTGTCTTTGACTCTCATGTGTCTGCTCCTCGGTTCAACTGGTTAAAGTTGAAGTTATCAGAAACAGAGAAAACTGAAGGAGGACTTTTTCAACAAAATTTATCATTAACCCATAAACCCAGTGTATGCATCCACTGTCATTGACTGTAGAAGATGATGGTGTTTTAATGTATTGATTAATTGATCAAAATTGATTAATATATGTATTGATAGGATTGGAGGATCAGTAGGTATTAAACCGTTTAGCTCAGGAGATGGTTTTGGTTGCCAGTGCCTGTTTGGGTCTTTATGGGTTAAGGACAGTGAACACTAGATACTTTAAGACTAACTGGATTACCATTTCAGTTGGTGACTTGAACCTCTACCAAAGTAATTTTTGGACAGTACCTGTACTTCAACTCAAGTGTGACATTCCAGTACATTATACAACAATGGACATCAGAAATTGATGACTTGATGCAGGTGACACTAATGTAGAAAAAACTTTAGTTGAGTGCAACGCCACAGTTTATGGATTTAAATACAGGAGAAAAGGGTTTGAGTCATGTGTTCATTTATATGTGTTCTGTCTTTGTCTCTTTCTATTCCTAAGCAAGTTGTTATTATGTCTAAACTTGACCAAACCACATTACAGTATTGGATAGACTTCATTTGGACTCAAAAAATGTGACGTACTCTGTGCATCATTCTATGTGTCAGTGTAAAGACATGGCTTTGTGTTAATCTATCACAGATTTGGGGTGAGAGTTGTGCATCATATTCAACAGCTGATGAAAACATTTCATCACTGACATTTGGATTTTAAAATCAAGTCCTGCCTTCTTTGATGTAAAAAAAAAAAAAATCTTGTTACCAATACATCTCTGGACTAACATGTGATGTAAATTCATCTTCATGCCTGATCTCTACATGTTTCTCCATGTCACGGTCTTTGTTCATGTTCATTAAAAAAAAAAAAAAAAAAAAAGAAGTCCAAACTGAAAGGGGGGTGGGGGTGGGGATAGTCATGGTTGGAATAATCAGTAAAATGGTCTCAAACTTAAGGAAATGGTCTTGTTTGATATATTAAGGGTGATTTTAAGGGACTTGCTGATGGAAATCTTATACAACTATAAACAGTCTTTATTATTATTACTATATATATTCTAGTACATGTTTAGTCAAATTATGTTTCTCTCCGGGATCTAAAAATTTAAGTAATAATACATTAAATCCACTGGCTCCAACTACATTCTAGGTGTATTTGCACATCTGAGTGTCTGATAAGTGATAATGTAACATGATATGTAATACAGCACACGCCGTGTACAGTGGTTTCATGTCTTGAACTGATTTGTAGAGAAGGTTTTTTTTATCTCAGCAAAGATAAGTTTAATCAGCTGATGTGAAATGTCATGCACTCAGCTCCCTGTTGAGCTGCAGCACATGGATATGAAAAGAAGAATACGTGTGTGTGTGTGTGTGTGTGTGTGTGTGTGTGTGTGTGTGTGTGTGTGTGTGTGTGTGTGTGTGTGTGTGTGTGAAAACACAAATGAAATACTGCCCATGGAATACAAGGCTGTCAAACGTCTCCAAATTTAGTGCCTTGAAACAAAATGTTTTCAAGTGATGTTTTTACAGGCGCTGGGGTGAGGTGGAGGGGGCTTTGTTGTAAGACGCTCGAGTCTCTAGGGGAAAATTAAGCCACAACCTAATCAGACGTTTGGACTACAAAGGCATTTTTTCACTTAATTGGAACCAGTTAAAAGTCAGAGCGGAAGTATCTGCAGTGGAAATCTGTGGCATCTAATGATGGAGCTGCCAGATAAGGTGTTAGTGTCTTTGGAATGAGATAAAATGACTGGTTAAAGGGTCAAATATAATGAATAATTAGTCGATTGAACTAACGTGCAGTGTTGCCGCTGGGTGACAGAGTACACACTGGAAGTTTTTATTTGGGGGGTGGGGGGGCTCATGGAGTATTCCAACAATGCGTGTCGGAAAGACAACAGGACGCAGGTCATTGCTCATCCAGGGTCTTTAATCTTCACCACCACCCCCAAATACCCTCCTTTACTGCTGAAAAAGTGCTGAAAACAATGAAAATTAACATTACTTTAATTTGCAAATCATTTTTCACTACCAGCACCGGAATGTGAAACATTACAAAGTCTTTCTCCTTTTATTTAATCTCTGTGTTTTCATCTTGCTACATGTTTAACCCATTAACATCCAAACCAAGCACAGGGTTAGGTCTCCTAACCCTAACACCAGAAATGCATGCATCTGACAAGGAACATCTAGTTTCTGTGACACAGCTGATACCCCTAACCCCAAACTTTGACTCTAACCCCTACCCCTAACTCCTAACCCTAGCCCCAGCCCTATCCCTGCCCTTTACCTATTGCTAACGCTAACCCCAGACCCAGTGGATGTTGTTTATTTGATTTTCATCTGGATTAGTTATTTCTTTTCCATTTTTATGCCATTTACATATGTGAAATAAACCTTTATATTGAGAATAAATATTAATTAATGTGAAAAAAACAAAACAAAACACACTGCAGCAAGCTGGAGACTGTTAGTATTTTTACCTCCCACCTGTTTTTAAATGTTCATTTTAAATTGTTCATAAACTAAACAATGAAGAGGATAGAAAAAGCCCAGGACAAAAAAAAAATACCATTTCATGTCAAATGTCAAAAAACAAAGACCCTGAGAAAACAGACAGCGGATGGAACTTTCCTGTCATCGATGAAAGGGGGTGTGGGTTTAAAGGTAGGTGATAAGGAGATAGTGTTATTACTGTGTGTGTGTGTGTAGGTGTAGTTGTATGACCCCCACCCCCCACCCCCACCCTGCTGAACTACACTATGACTGAACACAAAAGTTCGAGGCAGAGTAGAGGCAGAGGTGGGTGGGGGTGAAGTAAACAGAAGCAGAGGGAGGAGGAAAAAGAAAGACGAGGGGGAAAAAAGTTATGAAAACAGAAGTATTGTAGCAGATGGGGCCAGGGTTCACCTTGGAAACAGCGTTAGGGCAGAGGAGCCGGGGAGGGAGGATGAGTGGTGGATGGGGAGTGTGTGTGTCTACGTGCGTCTGTGTGTGTGTGTGAGGGCGGGGGGGGGTACTCAGGAGGGGGCGTGAGTCAAGCTGGAGTTTGTCACAGTCTCCGGAGGCTGATGGACAGGGGGTGGATGGGTTCCACACTCCACACACTGTGGAGGGAACAGATATAAAAAGGGTCCTGTGGAGTGAACCGGTGGTCATGCAAGAGTCGTCCTCCTTTCCACACACGCTGAAGTCTGTGTATGTGCGTGTGTGTGTTTGTGTGTGTGTGTGTGTCTGTCAGAGAGCATTCGTGAGGATCAGAGACATGTGCTGTTCTTGCCACAAAGGAATAAATTTGGATTGACTTTTTTTTTTCTTTAAATTTAACTTTCTGGATGGAAGAAGTTAAGGGGTTTCTGAAGCCTGGCCACACTTCAGTCTGTGAGTCCTTTAATCTTTTTACTTCCATGGCAAAGAGACAAGAGGTGACTTTAAGTGTGCGCAGAGGAATCTAAACACAACCATCCGCCTCCAAGTTCACAGTATTTTTTTTTTTAATTTACCACAGAACAGACACCTCTATTTTTCAATATGGACAACAATGACACCTATGAGGACGACCATTTGTACTTCAAGGACAGTATCAGTGGCTTCAGCATCACCATGGCCATCTTGTACCTTGTTGTTTGCATCATGGGACTGGCTGGAAACTCCTTGGTTGTTGTGGCCATTTTGAAACTGGACAAAATGTCATCGTCCACCACTGTGTACATCTTCAACCTGGCCCTCGCTGATGGACTTTTCATGGTAGGTCTCCCCTTCATCGCAAGCCAGAACTTCCAAAATGACTGGATGTTTGGTGACATAGCCTGCAAAGTGGTGATGGTTCTGGATGGCATCAACCAGTTCACCAGTGTCTTCTGCTTGACCATGATGAGCATTGACCGCTACATGGCCCTGTCCAACCCACTTCGGTTTGCTCGTTGGAGAACTCCACGCTGTGCTAAGATCATCTCTGCAGTTCTGTGGCTGTTCTCACTCCTTACAATTCTACCAATGGCGCTGCACTTCTCAGCTGACCAGGGCCTGTGTATACCGGACATTGAGTCCAACGCTTGGTGGCTTGGCATCCTCTCGTACACCTTCGTCATGGGGTTTGCGTTGCCGTTCACGGTCATGACGGCTTCCTACACAGCATTGCTGATCACCTTGAGATACCGACTTAGAACCTCAACAGTGAACCCTGACAGCCACTGCCTGGAGCGACAGGTAACTAAAATGGTGGTAGCAGTAGTGGTTGTGTTTGCAGTGTGTTGGCTGCCTTTTTACACCTTCAACTTCTGCTCCCTGTACCAAACCGGACTGGTGCAGGACTTCACCAGAGCATTTGAGTTTGTGGTCCTTTTGTCGTACTCGTGGAGCTGTGCTAACCCCATCCTTTATGCCTGCCTCTCCGACACCTTCAGACGGCACTTCCACACCCTCCTCCGACCTGCTAAGTCACCTCCCAGCATGCAGTGCAACACTGAACGGTATGACCTAAATGACACTTGTGTAAGCGATTTAACCATTCTGCCATGAACAGAGCATATTAATACCAACCTGTAAATGCATCGTCTGTTACACTTCATTGTGTTTTCTTTTCTTAGGGGTAGGGATAAGTTCAGAAATAACCTATGTTTACATGCATCTGGGTATTTTGGAAAATGGATATTTCCCCCTCTCTGTTTAAAAAAAACAAAAACACCCTTGTGCACACGTAACTATTTTCCAAAAAGTCTTGGTTTCCATGGCCCTGTATATCTACAGCAGAACAAGAACATGCTAAGCCTGTAGCTAGCATGTGTGGTGAGACCATTGCGTACTGTTAACCAGTCAGAATCCATAAAAGAATGACAACAAAACATTACTTCCATTACGTTGCACATGTCGCAAATATATTGCTGAAAACGGTGATATCCATCCCAGATCTCCATTTCCCTGTGTTTACATGCAAACGCCAAAACAGAGATTTTCCAAAATCTCCACTTTGGTCAGAGGTTTATACAAACCACCCTTTTCAATGGACGTGGCCATTGTTGCCATGGAAACAATAGGCATAAACGTAGAAAAAAAATCTATGTTTTGCCAGATAACAAATATTTGTAAATATGTGTAGCCTCTAACCTTACTGTTAATCATTCTCAAATCTTGAAATGAAATTAATTAGCACTATAAATGATCAGACTTGAACCACTGAAAATCTCTGGAATGTAATTCTGTGGAAGATGGATGGTCACAAACCCTCAAAGTCACACTGCTTTAAGTGTCGCCTCAGGCACTGCAAACATCAATATCTTACCATGTATTTTTCCTATTTCTAGTCAAAATATCTCATCACATTTAAGACATAATCGCCTGTAGAGTAAGTTGTGAGATATAACAACTTATTTTTAGACATCAGATCTTGAAAATCTTACTTTAAGAAATCTTACCATGATAATTTTCACATGTTCCAGTGACAGATTTTTATTTTTATATTGTTATTAATTCAAGTTAAAAAAAAAAAAAAAATCTACGTGATTATGGGTGATTATGTTTTATGTATTATTTTAAGTGAGATGAGATAATTTGAATAGAAATGAGAAAAATACACTTTTGATTTGAATTTGTTGCAGTAGGAGTAGCATAAAGCACCGATGGTGATGTGAAAGGCTGGTGGAGATCAGGTTCAGACATGTACAAGCTGTGACTAAAAACCACAGACTGATATCTAGCATCTCAATGTTCAAAAATCAGTATTGTTGTGTTTAAAATTGTGCATGTACTTTTTTATATGCAGGAGTTCAGTTCTGGAAACAGTAGTTATTGGTTGTTTTTAAGCAACTTATGTTCAAGTAAATACTTAGTGGTTTACACCAATGACTTTGGTGAGGAAGGTTGCCAGTTCAAATCCCAGGTGGGCCCTTGGGCAAGGCCTGTTACACTATACATGCCTATACCTTGTAGTGTCGCTAAAGCGTCAGCCAAATACTGTACTGTACTCAAAGCAGAAGTATACACATACTGTATTTTCTGAATTATAAGTCGTACCAGCCATAAAATGCATAATAAAGAAAGAAAATATAGGCTATATATATATACAAATTGCACTGAAGTATAACTTGCATTTTTTGGGGGAAATTAATTTGATAAAATCCAACACCAAGAACAGACATGTCATGTTGAAAGTCAAAAATAAATATATATAATATAAATAAAAATAGAATAGAGAACAACAGGCTGAATAAGTGTACGGTATGCTAACGTTACATGACGCATAAACA
>JAPSES010002935.1:0-14759 GCA_029822895.1 Maxillicosta whitleyi
TGGGGGCGGGGGGGTGGGGGGGGGGGGGTTAAGTGCTGATGTGGCAACAACTCCCACGTTCAGAGAGCATATGAAAGCCAAGAGCGACGGTGCCGTGAGATGCTGGCTGCTATAACTAGCATAAAACAATAAGAGGGGATGAAAGATAGATAGAAAAAAAAAAAGAACACAAGGAAGAAGGAATCACAAGTCAAGCAGAGAGACAAAACAAAGGAGGCTGGATGACAAAATGAAGGGTGGAGGAAAGGCATTACAATGCAGCGGCTAACATTTCCACTGTCAGACACATTAATGCAGGAATCCTCCTTAGACTCAAACATATCTATGCAACGCAGGCCTGAAACTTTGGTCCTGGGGGCTGCTGGGCTTTATTCCTCCGGCAGCTCCGGGTCTTCTTTTAATTCACCTCATGTCTGCTCCCCCTCTCCATTTGCGCCGCTCGTTTGTCAAACCTTCTGTCAATTAATGCGAGGTATTGTTTCTTTCCGTCTTTCTCACTCCGGCGCCTTCTTTGTCGCTCTTTCTCGGCCTGATGAAGATGGAGAGTGGTCATTTAAGACTAATTAGCTAGCCTAAACAGACAAATAACCAGGTGCGACACGCTCGGGTTCTCTCGGGCGCGGATAAATCGATGCTTGTGCACGGCCCGGGCTGGAGCAGGTGAAGAACGGGGATGCTTTTCGCTTTCTCGAGCGTGCGTGGGCGTACAATAAAAACCCAAAACGGCCCCCCCGTTTCGTTGACACCCATCAAAATGTTTCCAATTTTCCCGGCTTCGTCTACGAGAACTGTCAAGAGTAAATGCGATAAAACCAACAAAATGCTGTGTTTTCGTTTTTAAACAACATACTTTATGCATTCACAATAAACGCATTTCGGAGTAGGGATATTACATGGCAGGCGTATCACTTCCCTCATAGGAAGAATGTAATGAAAGTGCCTTTCCTAACCAGCAACGGCTCAGTATTAAATATGAAGTATTAGATAATAAGTCTTGAGTTTGCTCCTTACTTACACCGAACACTGCGCTGTAAAATCAAGGGAGACTCTTTGGTATCATCTAAGCAAAACGGAGCTTTTACAAGTACCATTATTTGTCATTGTACTGCAATCAGCCAGTAGCTTTCAATGCTAAATTATAGATATATGAAGCAGTCAGAGTGATGGATATTATGCAGTCTGTTTAATAACATTGCCATTTTGGTGATCAATATTACACTGTTAAAGCAATCAATACTTGTCATCTATGCAAAGACTTTAACCTGAAATGATTCAAACCTGACATTTAATCACATTCAACACAACCACGCTTGAACAGGTTTATTATTAAACTCGAGGAGAAGCTCATTATTTAATTATTGCGAATGGTTAAAGATAGAAAATTAACTACTTCCTGTCACCAAGATTCCCTCTGCGTTTGGTTAATGACTACAGAGATTTTATTTCCAATAATACACTAATTGTTCGGGGTATCTTATCACCATTTCGCAATAGAGACCGTTTCGCATGTCATCGCTAATGTGCTTCTTTTTACCTCCGGGAAACAAAAAACAGACTGGAAAATAAAGATGCCGCTCACGACGTCACGGCTCCAATCCAAAATGTATTCATGCGCGTTCTAAAAATCCTGTCAGTCAAATTCTATTGCAGATATGCTGCATGTAAATCATGTCATGTTATTCTAATTTGGAAAGAAATACACAAAAGTCAAGCTATCATAAGGCCGGCATGTCTTTAAGATCCTACAGCAGTAGAAGAAAAAAGAAAGGATAATATCGTGTTGTGTTACAATGGATGGAAATAATAGAGGAAATATCTACACGATGGAAAAACTGACACACCGTTTGAGATGGCAAGAAACACAGCTAGAAGACAAGTGGCTGAAATGGACGGATTACAGGACCTTGGATAGCGACAAATAAATGAAAACACAATTGATATAGAGGATGAAAAAGACAAAAGAATGTAGGTCCCAACAGGACAATTAGTATTGTTGTTATTAATTTTTTTTTGTTAAAGTCAAAATTGAATAAAAACTAGGGAATATTAATGCGTTAATCGCGATTAGATTCATGTAAATTGTGATCGCAAATATTTTTTTTTAATCGCGATCAGAGTTTGCCAGCATTTCCGCACTTCTCCCATCCACATGCAGCTCCTCTGGTTGTATTAATTAAAGTCATTGTCGGTTAAACGCGCTATTTCCAGTTTGCTAGTCTTTCGTTCCTCGAGCGGAAGCTTTCTTATGTTCATTTATTTACAATTTCTCAAAGTAGCCAGTCATTTATTCTTAATATTTGTTTTTCTTCCTCTTTTTGAAAATAAAAAAGCCCAAAAGGTAAATTCTGCCTTTGTCTCTGTCTTCATTTTATTCCGATTTAAGACACAATGGTCAGAAATACTTTGCATTGTGGGTTTAACTTTAGATTGGAACGGTCTTACTGCAAAATATCAATTTGACACATGCAAAGTAAATCAAGATTAATCACGATTAACTATGAAATTTCAGAGATTAGTTGCGATCAAGAAAATTAATCTTTTGACAGCCCTAATAAAAAGTAAAGTGAAAAAAAAAAATAACGTGTTGTGTTGCATTATGGGTGAGCTACGGAGGTAGTCTGGTTAGATTGACAATGTGGAGTTGGATAGAAAAATGAGAGACATCATTTTATTGGACAGGGTGCTTTCGTCGGTCGGGGGAAGAATGTTAAATCTTAAACAGACCAAAAAGAAGTTTGTATTTGATATGATATGACAAATACGCAGCCTGGGTGCAAACGCAGCCTGGAGAGGAATCAGATCAGATTTGTTGGGCTTTAAAATGTGGAGTTATGGCACTACTTAAAGGTTCCATATTTAAGGTTCGACAGACTTGTGTACCTGCCGATTGAGAACAAATCCAAGAGTGAGACCAGGTACACAGTCAGTACTCTGGAAATTTTTTTTTTTTTTTTTAAAGGACTGATATTTTGCTTTTTAAATAGAGTTATACATTTTAAAACATTTCCCTGTGGTCTACATAAACTGTACTTGGGTCTGAATTCTTCATTAATTCAACTCCACAGGTCCATCTTCAACCCTATTTCCTGGTAATGACACCAGAAAGGTTGTTTTGAGCGCTGGCCCTTTAAATGCAAATGAGCCACTTCATGCTCCGCCCCCTCCAGTTTGTTGACTGTGCTGCTCTGTCCTGTTCAACCAGAATCGGCTTGAATTTGGACATATTTTCAGTTTTTACTACAACCGCCATTGCTGATAAAAGATTATGTCGTATTATGTATTCTGAGTCACATTCTATACATGCAATTTGGTATGAATTCAACCAACAGTTTAGCTGATAGTATCATTTGAAATGATACCCATTAAAAGTGAATGGGACAAAAAGAAATATTTTTTAAAATTCATAAAAAAATTTTAACTTTGATCTACTTTTCCCAAAATGTAATCACATGCATTCTAGGTCACTGGCAATCTATAAACCCAATTTGGTATGAAATCATCCAATAGTTTTGCTGCTAGACTGTTAAAACAAACAAATTGACCCAAAAATAATACCCCTCGTCTCCCCTTTGGAGGGACTTGAATTAACATATTTAAGATGACTGAAAAAAGCTTGGATATTTAACTTTCTTTTAAGTTTGCAAGAGTCTACGAAAGATTTCATCATCGATATTAACTAACGTTCATATAACACAACACATACACATGGGCGACATTGCACCATGTGGATTCGCTGGTTTTGGTGTTCATCATGAGTGAAAATATATCTCAGAAACTGCAATTAGTTGCCATATGGTGTGTCATCTTCATTTCACGCTTAGTTAACACTATATTAGCGGTGTTAACTGTGTCTACAGCAATAAAAATAAGTAAACTATGGATGCACAAGTTCACACCAAACCTATTCCGTCATTTGTTTTTTTGACTGTGAAAGTCTTATGTATATTCATGAGATCGTTTATAAAGTGTTTCATAATCTACATGAACCAAACCATGGTTCAGTTTGACACAGACCAATAAAGGCTATTTGTTTTCCATCATGCAGGAATGACTTCACACCTGAAAATGGGTGGTCCAAAAGTCCAGACCACACCAGGTACAAAGTGAAAACACCTAAATAAGGTATCCTCCACACTTAAGTAGGTGGCAAATGGCTGGCTAACAAATGTAAGGTGTATCCTGTAAAGTATACACAGTGGGCTAACGCCTAACTATAGCTTCTTCTGTAAAATTCAAACAAAACACATGATTCAAGTTGGTATGAAAGGCTTATACATCAAATCAGAAATGATGAAAAAAAAAATACAATAATACAGAGAATGATTACAGTAGTTACCCCTGAGGTGGTCTTGAGTTAAATTCTAATCCTTCTTTGGCCAAAACCTAAAACAAACACAGTAACAAAACAGTCGAGGGATAGAGTCCTTCAAAAATTAGCCACGAGACCCCAGACCCATCTTCAAGTACTGCGACTATGTATAGGCTCTGGTGTTTTTTTTCCCTCAGTGACAATGCTTATGCTTCCACTTGAGCGCCTTCGTTCTCCTCCTCTGCTCCTCAACATCAGATATACTGTGCAACGGTAGCTACCGTTAGCTTAAAATTGGAATAGAATAGATATTTCTGTCACGGTCACAGCAACAACGAAAATCCGTTAAGCAGCTCTGTTCTATTTAGCGGCAAGAATACGAAGACTGTATAAAAATATCAAACAAAATACTAAAGAAAATGTAGTCGTGCGCGAAGGCGGTAGCATAAAAGATCAAATACACACACGCTACTTAAGTACTACTAGAACTACTGAAATAGACAAAAACTAGCGCTATACAGATGAGAAATATGTACAACAAATAAGGATATATACAAGTAATACAGGATATATACAATATGTGCACTAGTGTATGTATGTAGTGTAAGTTAAAGTTTGTGGAGGATGAATGGCCTTTTCTATTTTAATGTCCTTTATATCATGATATCATAACTGTTCTATATAATGTATATATACATACTGGTAGATATAAACATATTTTTACAGATTGTATTCCTGTACATATCAACTCACTGTATAAATACTTCAATTTGCACTTTCTGTACATATTACAATATAAAATCCATTGTAAATAATATAAACATACAGTATATTTTTTTTAATAGACTGGACCCACACACCCACTCAATGTATAAAAACACCAACTTACACTCTGTACATATTGTAAATTCACTGTAAATCTCAACCATTGTTGTCTTTGTCTCTAGTGGACCGTTCGTCTATATTATGTCTGGGTTCACACGTTGTCTTGAGTTCATGTTGGAAACACCGTCATCTTCTACAACATTAATTCACTAGTAAAACCCATGGAGTTGGATCAATGACAGTGGATGGAGACGCTGGGTTTATGTTCAATTATTGACAAGATTTTACTGAAAAGTCATTTTTCTTCAGTTTTTCCTCTACTTTTGATATAATAACCCTCAACTTTTAATCTGAGCTTGACTGAACAATCAAGCAATAAAATAAAATAAATAATAAAACAATCAATAAAATATAAGAAAATACCTGATTTTCCTAGGAAAAAACATGCAAAATAAAGGAGATAATATTACAATTAATGCTGTTAAATCACTAGAGAAAAACATCATTTGGGGACCGACACAAAAGTCACACCGGGTCCTTCTGGGTTAAATAAAATTCATACATACATTGAACAGAAAAAAAAAAACTGCTCCCATTATTACACAAACACCTCATGAACACTGAGCTTAGAAATATTTAAGAGGTGGATTTTTAGTCCGTAGCATTCACCGTGTTTGATTTGGTTATGAGACTCTTTGACTTGCCCCTTATTTATATCACACATATGGCCCACATTAAAGCCGATGCACTCTGTTCTGGTGCCATTTCATCCAACAAGCAACACAATCCCCTTGTCGCCTCCTCATGAACACAGCACAGCATGAGCCTGGGGGTATAATTACATCACTTTAAGATCCAAAGGACTCCTGTCCACCAATCTAACTAAATGTGCAATGTCCCTTGACAGCATCATGCACACTCTTATACACACCAGCTTAGCGCACACTGGCACTGAGAAACCCACACTCTATACACAAAGGAAAGATCATTTACAGCTAAATTATGGACAAATTGAACCTTGAGAGAAGAAGTTCAAAGGCAGAGCAGGAGCTGAATGCAGAGGCGGGCTCCCTGTCTTGCACAAACACTCACACTTATGGCCTTCCAGACAGACGAGGATCTCACACACACACACACACACACACGCGCACATAGGATTCACCACCCAGACAAAATATATCTCGCATGTATCTCATATTTTTTGTTGCATATAAACACTGTAGACGCATCAGAGAGAATTGCATCTATTGTGCTGGATCCAGTAAAGCAGGAAGACAGATGAATATATATTCGCATAATGTTCCCATGCAGTGTTTTTCCCCCTATGTGCTTGTGTGTGTGTCACTGCCTTTGGACATCAACATTTTTCAGCGCGGTAGCTTATGCATCTGTGAATGAGAGACTGTGTGTGTGGGTGCATTCATTCTGATTATAGATCGTGGTATTCCGCCTCCACCCTGACACTCTGGTACGTGCCCATTACTACCACAGAGAGTGAAAAGAAGCAAAAGGAAGCAGTGAAAAGTGAAGAGGATGCCTCTCCAGTCAAAAAGATACCACCTTGTCAAACCTACTAGTGATGTAAAAAAAAAAAGTAAAAGTGAGGGATATGACATGGCAATCAAAGCTGCGCAGGGAATAGGTCATGGGGGGGTGCAGGAGGAACGGTGACAAGGCAGAGGAACAGGAAGGAACTTGGGCAGATGGAGAAAATAAACAAAAAAAAAAACTCTGAAGCTGGTGTTTGAAAACTTTCTGTTGGTGAACTGGGAACGGCTGATGCTCTTTTTAAATGTTCCGGTTCAACGTTTTAGCTTCGCCGACATGGGAAATCTTCAGTAATATGCTATAAAATCAGAAAATTCAGCACGGCTTATGTTTGCTGCACACTAATATTTCACTGTTTTTTTTTTCCCAGATACAATTCCGTTCTACAAAATCCTTTTGATGTCATCGACATCGAAAACAACAACAACAACACATTTTCAGATTAAGACATTTGGGATGTGATGTTCAGAATTGCTATTCAGAACATGTTTGGATGATGAGGATTTTATTACAGGTTGTACATCACAGCCTCCTGTTTGTTTACGGTCAGACCTGTGTATCTGGGTTTAATATTCACACTCTAAATAAAAACACACTTTTTTGGAGTTGCATATCAATACACTTTTGGAAACGTGCAAATAACAAAATGAACATTTTACATTACAAAAACTATCGTAATCAAAGGTGTCAAAGTGGTGCCAGACACAACAAACCCCGCCCCTCGAGCATATTTCACCTTTATAAGTAAATGGGAAGATTTTAAATAGTTATAAAAAATGTGAACTCTGACCTACTGTTCCAAAAATGCAATTAGATCTATTCAGGGAAACTGGCATCTACAAACCCAGTTTCATAT
Organism: Maxillicosta whitleyi; assembly: GCA_029822895.1. Taxonomy (NCBI): domain Eukaryota; kingdom Metazoa; phylum Chordata; class Actinopteri; order Perciformes; family Neosebastidae; genus Maxillicosta; species Maxillicosta whitleyi. The sequence goes on from JAPSES010002935.1 coordinate 7,539, forward strand.
GAATTCATCCCATAGTTTTGCTGCTGCAGACATTTAAATTTTCCCCTATTATAAGTAAATGGGAGAAAAAATTTTTTTTTTTTAATTTATAAAAAATATGAACTTTGACCTACTTTTCCCAAAATGTAATCACATCTATGCTGGGTCACTGGTAATCCATAAACCAAATTTATTTAATTTATTTAACAAAATTGCTGCTAGAGTGTTAAAAAACAAACCAAAAATGATACCCCTTGCCTAACCCACCTACCTACCCTTATACTTTTATAAAATCAAAGAAATCAGTTTGTATCAGGCTGTAGATCTATACATTTAATCAGACTACAAAATGAAAAGCTGTGTAAATGACCATATTGTCTCCAACAGCTGCTCAGACCTATTGAAAGTGTCATTAGAGCTCTCGAAATGACCAGAATGTAATGTTTTTTTCCCCTTTTGAGACTTTTTCACATGGTCTTGAAAACCATCAAAGTAAGAGCCTCATTGTTGGTGATCAAGTACGGTTTGAGATGAGAGACGCAGTCAACTAAGAGGAATATTTATTATCATTTTCCATATGAATCGGTAGGAATAATGTCATTTTCAGAATAAAGGCGCACACAAAAAAAAAACAAAAAAAAAAAAACAGGGTAATTTGAGCTTCAAAGCATCATCGGTGGGTGAATCCAATTAGCTCATCTTGCTCAGAAAGGTTCCTAACTGAACGAAATGACCCAGATTTATCCGAGATTCAGTCCAGATAAGAGCTGCCTGAATAATCCAAATGCAAAGGAAAGAAGCTTCAGCACTTTTGCAACTTCTTGTGCAGACAAAAGCAAGGGAGAGAATGCCATCCCACAATTCACTGCGGGGACATGATCGCCCATATGACAGATATGGCAAACATTTTCCATCTTATGCCACAGCTTTAATCAGTAGTTGAATATGGACACGACTCCTCGTTTTATCATTTTAGGGTTAAAATCTTTCATTTATGTCAGGTATTTTTTACTTAATAGGTAAACACAAGAACGCTCAGGGGTCGAGGTGCAGATACGTAAACCTAATTCGCAGCGTAATGCTCAGTTTACGTACATAACCTATTTTCACACAGTCGTAATAATTCAGGGTGACACATGTCAGCTGGGTGCAAGTTTTCAGGGTGAGTGATTGACAGCTTTTATAAAGGTTAACTCAGTCTATTATACCTGTCGGGAAATCCAGTCTCTGCATTTTACCCATACTAACAACACAACAGAACCTGCCGTTAGCATTAGCAACTGGCATTAGCACTAAACACACTAAGAACCAATGGGGACACTGAGGCATTAACTCTTCATCTAGATCTTCATTAGTAACTTGGTCAAAAAAACTAGCACTTTATTCTTACTGTAAGTACGGAAATTAGTGCTGTCAAAACGATTAATCAGATTAATCACAGGGTTGCTCTGGATTCGTTTCTATTAATCACATTTAAATATTCATTTTTACACAATATTATCGCGTTTCTTTTCGCGTCGAGAGAATATATATGCAATTAACGTGTTTGTCGCAAGCTGGGCAACATGTTAGCTGAAGTGCTAGCAGAGTTCCTGACTAGCGTATGCATGCATTAATGTGGTATTTTAACCCATTAAGACCCAAACATTCACCATCGAACAAAATCATCTACTGATATAAACTGTTTAATCCCTGTTGACTAATCTATGTTAATAAATTATGTAAAATGAAGTTTACCATCTTTTCATGGTCGTCAGATATGACCCATTTTGGATGTTCAGAGGCTCCATAGTCACCATGGAAACACCATCATCTTCTACAACATTGATTCCTTAGTAAAAATCCATGGAGTCGGATCAATCGCAGGAAATGGACACAGTGGGTTTATGATCAGTTAATGATTTAGGTTAAAAAGTGACGTTTTCTTCGGTTTTATCTATTTTTGAAGTAATAATCCTCAAATCTAATCAAGCTTTTATGAACATCTACATGATCAGTGAACTAAATGTTGGAAAATACCTGATTTTCACTGAAAAAACCCCCACAAAATACAGAAGATAGCATTACAACAACATGAAAAACCACATGAGAATGGTTAAAAATAGAGAAAAATTCATTTGGGAACTGACACAAATGTCACACTGGGTCTTTATGGGTTATGTTTTAAGTGACTGAAATCTCTTTCCGGCAGAGTTTGCATAATACTTTTTTGTCAGGCGACTGTTCCGTTTTGTTTGGGTTTTTTTTTTTGTCCTCGTATTTTCACTCAGAGGGTCTTCCATCTCTATGGGTTGGTTCTGCTGCCTGTCACTACTGGATCAACTGCTCATTTACACATCAGTAACGCTAACTCGACTTGGACAAACAGCCCGAAATGCGCTGCCAGAGATGTCAGGATGCTTGATTACTCTGTGTTAATGCATTAATTTTGACAGCCCTAATGGAAATGAATACTTATTTGTCACAGGGCTGTTACTATTTATAGCCTGCATTAAACACCAAGGATATGCATAAAGCAAAACATCCAAAATGCACCTTTTGTAGTTCTTCACAATAGGCCTACTGCTTAAGCTCAATATTGTGTATTGTATATAATAATATAACAATATTGTTTGAGCTCAACCAACATGTGCAACAATCATCTAGTTTAAGAACCTGGTTTTCTCAGCATTGCAGTGCAGTCTTCTTCTAAATTCTTAAGAATCCTTCTTCCTCTTGCAAATTATCACCGTTTCCATCAAGGTGAAGGAAAAGCAGTTAGAAAAAGACAGACAGAAGGTCATTTTTTGGGCAGTTTTCAGATGCACCCGGTGTCTGCACTAACTTAATCAGCACCTTTTTAAATCATTAAATCACACTAGGTTCAGATTCTGTGGGAAAATTTGAAAGTTATTCATGCAGCTTTAGAAATAAAAAAAGAGGACAGTGGTGGTTAATTGCATGTGACGGCTGTTGCTTTCTGACATCACATTTGGACTTTTGTTGGTAAAAGTGATGGATGGTTTTGTGCGAAAAATTTACAAAACTCTGACGAGACAAGAATGAGGGGATTTGACATAAGACGCATGTCCTACTTATGCATCTCAGGATTTTATACACTTATAGCATTATGTTGTTCAAGGTTCATGTCGCAGTCAGTGAAATATTTGCACACTGAGGTTGAGGGCCGTTGGAGGGTGCACACGGTATGGCCAACATTCTGACATGTGTTATTTCAGGTTTTCACGGTGGTTTGGTGTTTGACAGCTGAAAAACAAACCAAACATTCATCAGCTATCAGTCAGAACGTGGCTTTATTCTCTAGCTAGAGGGGGAAAAAAATACTATATATAGTATATAGTTAATTCACTGATATTCATTCAGTGTAGCACATAAACAAAATGCATATACTCAGGTCCCAGTAATAAAATGAGGATAGCACAAAACATAGAAAAAAGTGGTGCCAGGCATTGATCCAGCTGATGTCATCATGTCTATGTGTGTGCTGATGTCAGCATATCAGTTGCCTCTATACATGTGCCAAGTGTGAAGTAAATTGAAACAAAATTGATGTTTTTATACACACTTGAATTCTCACCCATTATACATAAATGGAAGGGGAAAAATATGTAAAAAAAAAAATATTAATTTTTTTTTTAATTTGACCTACTTTTCCCAAAATGTACAACATTTAACCACATGTATTCTGGGTCACTCGCAACATATAAACCCAATTTTGGAATTCATCCAATAGTTTTGCTGCTACAGACATACGAAATATGGCCCATTATAAAGATGAAAAAAATAATAATAATAATAAAAAGTTGAAAAATTTATACACTTTACTTACACTTTGACTTTTCTCATAGTGTAATGAGATATACAGTATTTTGGGTCACTGGCAATATAAAATGGTATGAATTCAACTAATAGTTTTGCTACTAGAGTATTAAAAAACAAACAAACCAAACTTAAAAACAATGCCTGGGGAAAAAAAAAAGGGGGTTGGGGGGGGGGGCAGCCACATAACTACTGCTTTACATGAAATACCGTATTTTCCAGGTTATTAAACGCACCTGAATATTAATCACATCTATTAGCTGCAGATGTCCACATTGTAACATGAGACATTTACACAGAAAGATTATTTACATATTTCTTTCCATCCTTTCACTGCTTTTTTCCAAACAGTGCCTGTAACACGGCAGTAAAACAGCTGCTTAAAAAAACAGAAAACTCATTGATCTTTATCTCTATCATCCTCCTGCCACTGGAACCATTGAACTCCTCTTCTTCAGTGTTTATACATATGTATTTATTCATGTGTTTTCTATGATGAGGGTGTGTGAATGAGTTAAACTTAAAACTAGCGTCTTCCTCTTCATCACCTCTTCCCACCTGTCTTATTTTTGAGCTGCCTGCTAAAAGCGCCCCCTGGAGGCCGTTAGCCCGTAAAATCTATACTGGAGTCAGATCACTGTATAAGCAGCAGGGTTTAAAGTGAGAAAAAAGTAGTGGTTTATGGTCCAGAAAGTATGGTATTTTGTTTCGTTTAGGGACTAAAGATGGAAATTAACCTTGGCCATGACCTCGCACATTGGCACATAGTGTTTATTAACATGCACTGTTCCTTTGAGGAGGGGGGGGAACTATCCAGTAGTCAATGGAAGAGTATGTCCCCGTAGTTTTAGATGTATGTGCTAATCACAGACAGCACATCAAGAGTTTAAGTTAATGTCTTATCCGTGTAGCGGCCTTAACAAATGTGATTTAATGACTTCAAAGTCGTCTCAGGCCGTTTCATTGTGGAAACACCTGTGCATGAAACACATGAAAGGACGGCACTGGCGACACAGACGGGGGTAGGGAGCGATAAGACCACAGATTAAGACACGGACATGTCTGTTACAGGACAAAAAAAAGATGAAGCAAGTAAGGCAAAGGTGAGGTAAAGGACAAAGTGAAACGGGTGGAGGGACGATATGAGTGAATAGATGCCAAAGAGGGAGGAATGAGAGGAGAGGATGAATGTGAATGAGAGGAGAGAATGACTGAGATGAGATGGATGAGACTAGTGTGTGTGTGTGTGTGTGTGTGTGTGTGTGATGGGAGTGACAGAGTGAGCGCTAGACGTACAGAGGGAGAAACTGACAAGGCTGAAAGGACGGCAAGAGGGTAAAAGGGAGATGGAACAGGAGGCAATGGTGTGAAAATGAAAGAGGAAAAAAAGAAGAGAGAGAGAGAGAGAGAGAGAGAGAGGGATGGAGGAACGGACAGAGGTGGGGAGACGGATGCGTGGAGTCAGCCGAGGACAGACAGATGAAGAGGAGAGCCTGGGGGAGGAATGAAGGATGAGATAGAGAGGTGGGAAGTAAGGAACTTTGATACTGGACTCTGTGTGCGTGTGTGTGTGTGTGTGTGTGTATGAATGTGTAATAACCCTCAGGTAGCATCTTATCAGGGTCAGTTGGCTCAAACTGCACATCAAAGTGAAAGAAATCTGCTGCAGTGACCATCTAATTAAAGGAAAAACAAGATTAAGAGTCCATTTACAGCAGGAGATCCCCGTCTAAGATGCGCTATCTGGATGCCGCCGTTTGATCAGGACTCTATACTGCCCCGTTCCATCTCCGTACACGCTCTACACGCTGCTGATTAGTCAGTCATACTACAAAGCTTTAGGGCCGAGTTCACATTTATTGCTCAAAATCAGAGTTTTATAATGCTGATGAATTTTTTCGGCGGGGGAGAGGAAGTTCTTGGACACCCCGCGCATTTGGGATATGGGCGGTTTTTAATGTAATACAAGTCATTGAACTACGCCATTCACCAAACCCACATGTTCCCTTCTGCACGTGCTCTGTTGTGTCAAGGTCGAGACTGGAGGTTTCATCGAGATAATGAAGCTGCTGAAACTTTTCTCTTTTCTCACCTTTTCAAAGTGTTTCAGAATATTTGAGATTTTTAAAACTGTCCAAATATCCAAGTAACTAAGTTATTTTTTTAAATTTAAGAAAAAGAAAAAAAAAAAACCCAGAAATCGAGAAAAAAAAACTTACTTGGGTTTTGAAAAATATTAGGGCGAAGGCGTCATTTGCATAAAAAAAACAAAAAAAAAAAAGTAGAATAGTAGTAGAACAAACAGAATTATAAAGAAACAAAGATTCAGTAAAATGACCAAAACCAATTAAAAACATACAAATACTAAGATAAATGTCAACCATGCAACTTTAGCCCTCTAGAGTAAAAAAAAAAATATATATATATATAATAACTAAATAAATTAACTATTTTTCACCTTTTATGCCACACTAAACTTAAACAATGATTTGTTTTTTCCCGTCAGAAATAAAAGTCAGTTTTAGTCAAATACACAGAATTAGGCCTAATTTGCAGATGGGGAAAAAAAGCAATTGTATCAGATTTTTACAAATTCATTAATGACATGCGCAGAGTGAGAGAGGTTTGCTAGTTATATTAACGGTTACTTTGGATAGAACCCAAAAAACTATATACTGATGAAATCATACAAACTGAACAGATTAATTATTTAGAGAAAAACAAACAAAACTTATGGGCTAGTTTAGTATCACCTTCTCAGGTAACTCGCAACACATTTTATTCAGTATATTTTCTAATGGAGTGAGTTATGTAGATAAGTCGTTGCGTTGCTGTTGCTCGACTCATTCATTCTCCTGCTCGGCTGACCATCGCGTCTTTCTCTAAAACGCAGAAAATATACAACCTTGGCCTTGATCTGCAATAGAACACATTATTATCAGCCTATTTAATGTAAAGGCGTATAGCTACCTGATCGTATATGTTTTCACCGGGATAAACTGGAAACGTAAACAGAGTGAATGAGAAAGGCATGGTTCTAAACGCTCATATGAATATTATCTCAATCATATTTGCAGATTCATTTGGCACTCTGAACACATTTATTGTTGTATTTTATCATTAGGAGTGTATATAAGAAATGATTGCCTTCTAAGCCGCTATCTAATTTGAGTGGCCTTGATGGTATTAAACTCAAATTGTACTTTAACATGTCGACCTGGGGTTTTATTATTACTCACGCTAGAACAGCTTAATATTCTTTTCAGGCTGCCAGCCAGTCTGGATGGCCTTGGTGGATTTACTCGACATAAATGTATGGTTTAGAGGAGAAAATATTTGCTCAGACCATAAAATAAAACATTCTCACTTTTAAGAAATAAATACATAAAAAACATTAAAAGCTAAAGGCAGAGTTGGAAATAT
>JAPSES010002987.1:0-14756 GCA_029822895.1 Maxillicosta whitleyi
AGATAGATAGATAGATAGATAGATAGATAGATAGATAGATAGATAGATAGATAGATAGATAGATAGATAGATTAGATAGATTATACTTTATTCATCCCACCCTGGAGAAAATTTTAATGTATGTAATTTTTAATGTAATGTAAAGTGAATAATATTACAGTAAATGTTGATAAATCACTTCAGACAGGTTAAATACTGAGGAAAATGAATTGTGAACTGCCACAAAAGTAGCATTGGGTCTGTATGGGTTAAGAAGGACTTGTGTGGGAGCTCCAGGCTGCGTGGATGAATAATACATACCCAAAAAGACAGGACATACATACAGTAGAGTGTTACACAAGCCCAAACAGGAGCCCGTTATGTGTGAAGTTATTGGGATAATTGAACTCTTTGGGGAATTTGAAGCACAAACAGGTCTTGCTGGTGTAACCTTATCTGACGTATCCAACAGGTAACGATGTCTGTTCACTGTGGGGGGGGGAGGGGGGGGTGACCCTGGATCCCAACATCCCACTCAGTGATTCTTTCTGTTTATTTCAGCAGCTGCAGACTCAAATCAGACTGAAACGCTGCTAACAAACTATGTACCAGATACCCATCAGAAAGTTCCCTCTCTCCCAGGAGATTATTACAATGTGCCAAAGTTTTCGGTGCCAACTAAAAGTGATAGAAACTGGAAATAAATTCACAGGAGCTCTTTTGAACCTGTGGATTCAATTCAGCTAAAACTTCCACACGCTAAGAATAGAGTTATTTACACTTAGGCCCTGAACAGGCCTCATTCGCTTTCTTCTAAGAGTTGAAATATTTATTTTCTGGGGTGTCAAATATTTATCTGCTTTACAGATACAGTTTCTTTCTTTATTTTTTGCTGTTGTTGGCAGCTTATTATTTACGTACAGGCACTTCACCTTCAGCTGAAAAGCCTGGAGTGGGTGGCTGATTTACAACCTCCATAAATAATTTATGCAAGTATGGAGTTATGGTCCTTCAGACGTCTTCATATTAAAAAAAAAACTATTCAGTGAGAGAGAGAAAAAAAAAAGAGAAAAATAACATATAATAATATCACACAAAAGCAACACGGGTGTTTTTAGGATTCTGCTTATAAATCTGACTCCTATTCCCTGTATTCATTACACTGGTTATTACCTTGAACATAAAACAAACCTGAAACAGGATTTAATAATAACAACGAATCAGTCATGTAATGAATATTAATCAAACTTACACAGATCTGTCTCCCAGGGTTACAGAGAATCAGACTCCCCATCCTGAAGAGCCTTGAATGATCTTTTAACTGTTTTTTTTTTTTTTTTTTTTTTAATATATATATATATTCTTCTATAGCACGGGGGTCAAATTCAGTTTAATTCAGTTCCACATTCAGTTAAATTTGATCTGCAGTGGGCTGGGCCAATAAAATAATAACACAATAATATATAAATAATGTCAATTCTAAACTTTTCTTTATGTTTTACAGTGAAAAATTAAAATTACACGATGAAAATGTTTATATCTACAATCTACTCTTTCAAACAATGTAAATAACATGAACAAACTGAAAGAAAAAGTGTAATTTTAACACTATTATGCTTTAGTTTATCATTTCTACATGTACTTTATAACTTACAGATACACAAAAATATCTAGTAACAGGTGGAATATTATTAAAATTGCATATATTTCTCTTAAGACATTTGAGTTTGTTCAGATTTTTTGTTTTTTTTGCAAAATGATACTTTGTTTTAGTGTAAATGTATGAAAACATTCACAAAGAGAAACATTTGGAGTTGAGTATTTCTAAATTATTATGAGATTGAATTGGTCTGAATGTGGATCCTGAATTAAAATGATAAATATCTTCTATATTTAATCTTTTCCAAGTTTACAAAGAAATGTAAATAATGCGTCTTTGTCCTTAGTCTAAACCACGGGTGTGAAACATGCGGCCCGGGGGCCAAAACCGGCCCACCCAAGGGTCCAACCTGGCCTGTGGGATGAATTTGTGAAATGTAAAAAATGACACTGAAGATACTGACAATAAATGGTGTTAAAACCGTTTCAATTCAGGTTCCACATACAGTGGATCAGAACCAGTAAAATACTATTGCAATAACTTAGAAATAAATGAAAAACACAAACTTTCTCTTTGTTTTAGTGTAAAATTATTAAATTACATGAAAATGTTTACATTTACAAACTATCCTTCTACCAAAAATCTGAATAACCTGAAGAAATATAAACATGACATTTGTGAGGAGGAGTATTTAGTGTATTTTTTATTAATATTTTGCCTGATGCTAAATGTTTTTTGTAAGTGTTATGAAGTTCTGATGTACATGTGTAAATAATAAACTGATAATCTGAGGCAAAATATTAGGAAAATGCATTTGCTTTTCTGAAAACATTTGAAATTATTCAGATTTTTGACTTTTTTCACTATTATTTTTACTTGTCTGGCCCACTGGAGATCATACTGGGGTTAAAACGGCCCCTGAACTAGCATGAGTTTGACACCCCTGGTCTAAACTATTCTAAATCCACACTCTACCCTCCTAAAAACCAAGCTAACTCACCTGTGACACTGTATTTTTTTTTTTTATTTTACCCTTTGAAACCTATAACCTTCCATTATCAACATGTCACACCTTAGAGCAAATAAGCAAAAATACTGGACTGGTAGGTATATCGCATTACATTCTAATCAGCTTAGCTTTTCATTTATTAGCTTTTATTTTATTTATCAGCTTTTTATTTATTCTTCAACTGTATACTTCCAACAGTGCTCAAATGCAAACGGTGCCAAAGGAAACACAAGCAAATAAAACAAACATTGACCGCGCAGTAAAAGGAAGCGTTCTCTGAACCTGACACCGACTCATTCTGCAGATGATGTTTGCATCATTTACATACTCGCTCCAGTCTGTTAAAGGTCAAAGCTGGGATAAGTTGTTTTAAACCTTCTCCATAAACTATTCATTGATATCCCTGCAGACATGTTGCCATGGGAACAAAACATCCTCAACAGTATTTGCCTCAGTGCATTATAGAATTTAATTGGTTTATTTGTCAAACACTCTATTAATGTTGGCTTATCCCAGTATATTTGTGTTTGATATTTCTATATGCAAGACGTTTATGAGCTAATTATTATTTACTATCTAGTGCAATAATGCTAGGCTGTGGGTTTTGAAATAAAAATATAAATATAAATAAATTGGATTTTTTTTTTTTTTTTCCCCGATGCAGGGCATTGAATCGAATTAAATGATATGTCAAATCTACATGACTATAGCTGGGGTATAATATGTAGTAATTAAATGTATTATTGCTTTATATGCAGTGCTTTTCCTTCAGCTACAGTACAACAAAGTAGATGGATTTGCATTGTGTTGTGAATAAATCAATTAACTATAAATTAACCTTCACCAAAAGGCCACATTTTACAGACTGAAGCTAGTGCACATGGGTAATATTTAACTTTAACTTTAAACTTTATAGGATAATCATGGATGGATGGATGGATGGACGAATTGATGGATGGATGATGGATGGATGGGTAGATGGTTGGATGGATGGATGGTTGGATGGATGGATGGACAAATTGATGGATGGATGGATGGACAAATTGATGGATGGATGGGTGGATGGTTGGGTGGGGGGATGGACAGATGGATGGATGGATGGATACCATCACCGACCAAACCTTCATCACAAACTCATTTAAACCCTTAATTCTTTTGGATTCATTCATTGAAAAACATTCACTTAATAAGGTTGTCTTTCCAAATTAACACATGTCTTGGTAATAATTTTTTCCAATAATTGCTTATTCCATTCCACCATGAGTCTATGCCAACTGTTGCTAGTTATGAAAACAATAGCACCAACAATTAATATCTACAGCATGTCCTCAGCACGCTGCACTGGTTTGTTTATGGACAAAACAAACACTGCACGGTTTGTTAATGAGGATGCCTTTTGTTTCAGCCTCCTGCCTTTAGGCTAAGATAAGCTAATTGTCTGTCTTAAGCTCTTTATTAAATGTACAGACATACGAGTGCTATTAATTTAACTCTTATCTAGACGAAGCAAGTACGTACTCTTTGCCAAAATGTTAATGTGTACCATAAAGGTAAAATCACTCCTTTACTCAGACATGGTTTGGAATGTGAAGCTGCTTTTATCAGCTCTAAAAATGTGTTTGTTATTGCAGCCTCTAATAAGCAAAGTATAGGGTGTAGAAATGTGATATAATGTGACAATAATAAATGTTAGTCAGCACCATAAGCACGGGAGGAAAGGTGTTACAAAATGAAACATAAGTGGACCTAAGGGTGAAGACGCACCAATCCAACTGCCGATCATTGCCAGAAAACGCAGCCCGACTAATCTGTCGAAAAAGTTTGAGGAACACAGCAAATCGACGACCGACTTGAGAGTAAAATGACGTAACATCTCTCTAGACCAATCATTAATTTGAGTGTTGAGTAGTCACAAAGGGTTGTTGTTGTACTTGTTGAACAGGTGGTCAAGTATTATTAATGTTGTTGCTAGTATTCCTGTTATTCTTGTTATTCTTACTATTCAAGAATACTAGCAACGGCGTTAATGACAGCCGATCGCGGGGAGCACACCAAACTCATGACTGGGATCACCGACCTCGCCAGAGTGAACGACTGCTGAAAATCAGGTTGGTTTGTCTTTTCCTTAAGAGGCACCAAGACCAGGTTCATGTACTATTAATGTATTTTTAACCATAAATTCATGACATAACATTTCCATCACTGAAACATCCAATTTTAGTTTTTTTTAACCTTTATTACCTAGTGTCACAAATATGCAACATACCCAGAACTCTATCTCTTTCGTCTGCTATAGTCAAATTAACAATCTCCATTTAATTTAGCATCTACTAGAAAGCAAAAACACAAATGAAAAAGTTCTTTTTTTAAAATACTTGTATATGAATACACGCATTGAGGATTAAAACCACAGAAGAAGAAAGTTCAAACAGTGAGGTCTAGGGTTGAACATTTGTCCATTTTGTGTTAGAAATCCTCAAACTAGAGAGGCAAGAAGTTATTTTCACTTCAATCCTGTATATCTTGTGATTTTTCTTTTCTTTTTTTAATTTTTAACACAAGCCTCCAGATTTCCGTGAAGACAATATTTTGAAAACAGGCTGAAGCCAAGGAATCAAGGTGTTAGCGATGGATTCACAGAAGGCAATCTACAGAAAAACATTTGAGAACAATAACAGCAGCGGGATGCCGGTGTAGTTGTTTGTCTGTTCTGGTCTTTTTATAGCTTTTTCTTGACTTCGTTTCGTGCTGAGCTTCGATAGTGTTTGGTTTGTCAAACTACAGAACCATATTCTTATGACTTGATGGATTTGGTATTTGTTGTGATCAGATACAGACGTAGACATGTTGACAGGTAACCTCAAGGCTACTCCGACAGGAAATTAGAATAAAAGGGTGTTACGTCGGAAACATAAAAGCCTCTTTTTTATTAATTTTCTTTTTTTCGCTGTAAAAGTTGATGTTTCTCTTAGTAGCACATCCTTACTTTGAGGCTTGCCACTCTAAATATGCCTGGATTTACTTTCTGTCCAATAAGCAATGCCAGGCTTTTCGTGGGTATGTGCAGGGATGTGTTAGCGAAACAAAAGATAAAATAACAGAGAAAAAAAAACAAAGAGAATGACAGAGAGAGACAGAGAGAGAGATTGAATGAGCTCGGGATCAAATGGGGAAAATATTTACAGAGAAGAGTGAGAGATAAAGGATGTCACAGATAGAAGAAGAGAGAGAGGAAACAGGAAAATGTGCATGCGAACCAATTATTCACCGTGCGCTTCTACCTGCTACTCAAGCGCCTAAATTGGCTGCTGCCGACTTTGACGAACTTTAACAAAAAAAAAAAACAACAAAAAAAATCTACTGCTTAAACTTCCCTTCCCTGCAGCAATTGGCACATGCCCTTTCAATGACCCAGCATCCATTGAAGGTGAGAAAAATAAATCACACGTGTAACAGAACATTTACTTTAACCCTTTAACTCCTGACGCGTCTCTGGTGAGCGTTCTGAATGTATGATTTATTTTAAATACTCAGAAAAATTAAACTGTTTGCTCGATAAGAGAAATATATAAATGTGCTGGTAGAGTAGACGTTTCACTTTCCATGGAAATCTGAGCATGCTCAGAACCCCCCACCCCCCCACCACCATCCTGCCACCTGTGTAGTGGGGGCAAAACACAGAGCAGGGATTGAGACCAATTCACTATAAAAATTGACTTTTTTTTGACTTTTTGACTCATTTGCAGTGTTGTGGTGATTTATTATTATTATTATTATTATTATTAATAATTTTTTTGACCGTGTAACTGCGTTTTGGAGTTCAAGAAAGTGTCAAAAAGCAGCTGGACTGATTTATAAAACAAGTGGTGCCAACAAACCCCACCTATTGTAGCTTATTACACACAGTATGTTTTCATGACTTTTTTTTTTTGTTTGTTTTAAAAAAAAAAGTTGTTTGTTTTTACAACTTTATTTATAAATTTTCCATATCAGCAACATTAGCATCATTAAGAAAAATTCTGAGCTTGGACTTTTATACTTTAAAATACATTTTAAAGTACTTTTACTTAAGTAAGATTCTTGATGTAATACTTTTACTTTTACTTGAGTAAATATTTTACAGGGTATTGGTACTTTTACTTCACTACTTCCTCCACCCCTGCACATGTATATTCTGAGTGTCTTATTTAGTAAAAACCTGCCAAACTTCAGTTCCTCTTTTTGTCATATTCTGTTATTTCACCAGTTTTGACCCTAAAACACACATTAAAGCAAAACCACTGAAGCAACAGAACATAATCACATACTCGCAGCAGCTTTTCTGACACTGAAACAGACACGGCAGCACGTTTCACTGAAATAACGTCTCAGGGGGTCAAAGGTTAACTGTGAACCGATGCTTTATTTTTGCTCCCTAATGACTTTCTTAGCCAATGACACCACTGCGACATGTTTTGTTTTATTCATAAGCGTGGCGATATTTTATTTTAATTTTTTTTTTTTTTTTGTGGCAGGCTCATGTCCTCACAGCGAAACAATTTAACACGAGCACGTCAGTGTAACGACGGATGTATGTATAAACCTCAGGTGGAATGACAAGGCAGTCTGGCTCCCACTGACATCTGTTCATGTGATGGAAAAGCAACAACGCCACTAACAGTTTACCCCAGATACCACTACCCCCTCCGGCAGCAGCATCTGTCTAATGAGGGTGCGCAGTAGCTCCTGTGAAGCCAGACATAACAGCGCTTTGTTATCAAGTGGTTTCCACTGAGGATGATGAGGATGAAGAGCCTCAAAGTGTTGGACATTTATTCATTATTTTTCACAACTGCTGTCTGATCCAAGCAGTAACATGGTGCTCTATCTATCTATCTATCTATCTATCTATCTATCTGTTCATCCACCCAGTCACCCATTCATCTTTCCATCCATCATCCATCCATTCATTCATCTGTTCATCCACCCAGTCACCCATTCATCTGTCCATTCATCCATCAATTCATCCACCATCACCCATCCATCCATCCATCCACCTCATCCAGTCACCCTTCCATCTGTCTGTCCATCCATCCATCCATCCATCCATAAATATCCTTTGTGTTTTACACCATTACACATCCAAATGCTTATAGTAATTGGACTGTATTAAAGTTTAATTCTGTGGTTTTTACTCAATGTCACACTTCATGCTGTAAACTGATGATCATTTCTGCAGATGTGACAGATGGTTCAACTGGAGACAGTGCAATCTAGCTCAATTAAGAAAAATCAATATCGCACCACCTCTCAATAGACTATACAATAGGATGTGAGTAGTGACGGGAATGCTTATCTGCCTTCCCTGGTGTTCTCCATGGAATACAGAAACACCAGAGGATCATAATGTATGTTGGACCAACAAATTACTGTCATTCTAGAAATCAATCCAAGCCACATGGATAGAGATCTTAAAGTCCCAAGTCAAGGGCGTTAGATGCGTGTGACTGACACCCATGGATGACTTGGAACCGGCGTCGGGAAGCTCACACTCCTCTGGTTCTGCCATGAAATATGGAGAAGCGATTTCCAAGGCTTTACAGCAAAATCCATCAGGCGGACGAAAGAGGGCAAGGTCACCTTGCAATAGAATGGAATCTTTTCAAAGTCAAGGAGTTGTTGTTGATTGTAGGGGATGTGGCGGTTGAAGTCTTGCATAATACATGGTCATGCTAATTTCCCAGCAAGGTGTACTCACTCTGTGGGCAAATGTTAAATGATTGAACACGATTGAGACACAGCGAGTTGACAGTTGGTGCGTCAGTGGCAGCCTCTGAGTAGAGTTATTAAATTTACATCAGGTGCTTTTGCTCGTGCGTACATAGATTTATTCCTACTTTGAGGAACTCTTTTTTTTTTTTTAGTCTTTATTAGTTTTAGTAATTAAATAAAGTTGTCAGGTGTTGTTAGGAGAGTTATAGAAGCTGAGTGGTATGTATAATTTGGCGGAAAAGGCTGATAACATGATAGGTGATTAATCGATACTGAACAGATTCAACATTCACAAAGCTGAATATTTATTGGTATATTGATAGAAGACAGTAAAAAATTCAATGTTACTGTCATATGAACTGTACAATGGAATTCTTAGATATTAATATAAAAATAAATATAAAAATATAGAAAGATAGACTATAAATGCATTTATAAATGCAGTTATTAAATTTACATCAGGTGCTTTTGCTTGTGCGTACATAGATTTATTCCTACTTTAACGAACTACTTTTTTTTTTGTCTTTATTAGCTTTAGTAATTAAATTAAGTTGTCAGGTGTTGTTAGGAGAGTTATAGAAGCTGAGTGGTATCTATAATTTGGCGGAAAAGGCTGATAGGCAATTAATTAATACTGAACAGATTCAACATTCACGATGCTGAATATTTATTGGCATATTGATAGAAGACAGTAAAAAATTCAATTTTACTGTCATATGAACTGTACAATGGAATTCTTACTTAGATATTAATATAAAAATAGGTATAAAAATATAGAAATATGGACTATAAATGCATTTATTATGTTCTCGCTGAGTGACGGGAAGCGTCTGCTTGTGTCATCCACCTCAACTCTGAAAAAAAAAATCACATTAAAAACACAGTATCTTTGTTGGAAATTGACTTTTTTTTTAATTAATGGATTTTAATTATGTTTTTCCCAACATACAAAAAAGTGAGACATATTGCAGAGGTATGAGACACCACAAAATAAAACAAAAAAACCTCCACTATGTCGTTACTCAACCACTTCAGCTGTTCTACGTAAGAAATAAAAGGATATCATACCATATTCAACTTCTCCATTGAACCATGCAATGTGTATCTGATCTTTTCAATTTTAAGAATTAGCGTATTAGCATTAGCATTCTTGCACTTTAAAAGAATGCTAAGAAATTGACATTTTTAATCAAAAACACAATGAATCTTGAACTTAAACCCAATCAGTCAGAGCTAAAAGTGAAACCAGTGGTACACATTTTGTTATTAAAGGCTTTTGCTGCTTCATTTTCTTTCTTTTGGAAAAATTTGGAATATACCGAAGAGCAATTAAAAGAAAGTTCTGTTGATGTTTATCAGCAAATATGCAAAGAGCCAATTCATATCACTGCCATAACTTCAGACCGTGTGTAACAGGGTCAGTTATTATGCAGCAGTGTGTGTATATGCAGATGATACTGTGTACTGATTGTTGTTATAATTACACAAAATCTGTTCATTGTATTTTCATTCATTTTGGTTCCTCCGTGTTAGTATGTGGAACTTTTAATTTGAGTCCGTTCCCCAGTGTGTACTTTATAGTGTGACACTGTCCGCTATAAGTAATGTTTTGTTTTCTTGCTTTATCTCCTTTTTTTTTATTACAAGGAAGAAAAGATTGATTTTATTCCACACATTCCGCACAATGAAATGTAATATTGTATGAGAATATTACTTGGTTAAAATCATATCATAAAGTTTTATTTATTAATTTGCTTTAATTTGCTCATATTATCTGTTTACTTAATGATGACCTTAGATAAATGCTTACGATGCATTCACTGTCTGCAAAACAGATCTAACTACGGGTGTAAATAAAGTAACCTGGAACCTTTAAACACATCGCAGATTCTGACACCACCGGTCAATGGAAGTCAATGGAATAAATAAACTCACAGATTGATTTGAACCCCTACAGACCCACAACGATATTTGTGTCGAATTACAAATACATTTTTCTGTACATTTAACATTCCTTAAGTGATTTATAGTCATGTATTATCGTATCATCCTATATGGATTTGGCATTTTTTAGTGAAAATTAATTTTTTCCCCTATATTTAATTGACTGATCATGTAGATGTTCATGTAAACTCAAAGGTTATTATATCAAAACTCAACAAAACTGAGGCAAACATGTCTTGTTCAGCAAAATATATCATTAACTGAACATAAAAATAATTATCTACATCTGCTGTCATTTGTCAGACTGCATGAGTTTGGGCGGAAATTAATGTTGCAGAAAATTTGTCCCTGAACGTCCAAATAAGACAAATAAAACTGTATTTTATCTGGATTATTCCTACATATTGAGAGGATTAGTGGTTCATTTAAGATCAGTAAATGCTGTTTATTGTGGGGGTTGTTTAGGTGTTTGGGGGTTAAAGCCATGCACAACATTAATAAGAAGTGTGAGGGACTTTTTTTTTTATCTTTAATCTTTTGAGGGTTTATTTTTTTCAGTTAAGTCAGTTTTTCCACTTGGCCGCTTCGATGAAACTGGATTTATTTTGGTACCTTTCCAGCTTTTTAAACCCAATAATAAAAAAGAAATTTAGAATTTTAATGACCTCTGATAAATGCTTAAAAACGATACTCTTGCTCTGAGACATCCCTTGATTAATGAACTTTTATTAAAATATTGGCGCCAAAAATAGGACCAAAATCGGGAGAGGAAAAGCTACCGAAGAGGAACACATGTCTGTAAACATTCTTATATAGCACCCTTAATTAAAGACACTGTTAAATTTATTGATCCTAGTGGCTTTTCTAATCCAGGCATGCAGGTTTTTTCATGAATCTCAGTCTCATTCCAGGTTTTGCGTGTAACCCATCGTGTCCACTTTGCGTTACACACGGAACCTGCCCATTTAAACACAAATAAATGGCAAATGATTTTGGAACACTCTGCCTTGCATAATTAGTTAAATTCCCAAAACGTACATGTGAGAGAATAAAGACCCTTTTTTTTTTTTTTTTTTTTTTTAAAGTAGTGTGTAATTTTTGTGTCCTTTTGACTGTGTTACATGCAGATTTTGGTATTTAATATAATTCTATGATTGTAAAATAATACAAAAATGTGATTTTATCTGAAATAGCGTGTAATTTTTGTGTCCTTTTGACCATGTTACATGCAGATTTTGGTATTTAATATAATTCTATGATTGTACAATAATACAAAAATGTGTTTTATCTGAAAAATAGTTTCCGTTTTTATCTCAGTAAGTATTTATTTTTAAAATAGACCCAAAGTTGCTTCATAACATTAGTCCACATCTCATTAGAATTTTTATCCCCATGTGACTGAAAAGCTTTAATATTAATTTATTTAATATTGGCCTAAACCTCAGCTTTAATTACACCAACTGTAATGCACAGAACAGAACTTAAACCATATATTCCATGAACCTTTTTAACCAATTTCACATCTTTTGGGGTCAATAAAGTACTTTTATTCTATTTTAATTTGGAAAAACGGTTGGTTGTTTTTATCCATAAATTCATTCTTTTATCGATTGTAGATTATTTAGTTTTAGAAGTTTTATTTTTCTTCGAATTTCACTTCGAATGCAACTGGAGAAAACATTAATTTCTTATCATGGTATTTGTATGTACACAATCTTTCTTTTCTTGTCGCATATGAATAATCTATAGCGCAGTCGACTTGAGAGATTCCCAAACAAATGCTTGAAAGCTTCGGTTTGACGTTGCACCTTTAATCTGGTCTCCGATGGTGACCCGGGTCGATGCGACAGAGAACGCACGGCACATAAATCATGCATTCGACATGTACGTTCACATATAACCCCGGTTAAAACGGTTCGGGCCAAAGCATCAGCAGATGAATGAGGGCTCAGGTGGACGTGGTGAAATACCCCGGTCGTATTCAAATGTGACAGGGAGAGATATGAGGCGGAGATTCATCACGAACGGGCCTGTCGCCGGAACAGAGGGTTGAAACGCCGCGTAGCCTTCGAGTTATAGAGCTCTTCTGGTTTACCTGTTCCCGGATCTGACATTACATAAAGAATTACATCCGGAGGGCTCCCGTCGGACCTTCAAGGCTATTCATGAGATATTAAACCTGTAATGCACAGCAAGGACGGAAAAGCCTGGTGGAATTAGCTTGATATGCACCACCTGTAGCCAGTTTTAACGCTTAAACCAGGGGTGTCAAACATGTGGCCTGGGGCCCAAAACCAGCCCGCTAAAGGGTCCGATCCGGCCCGCGAGATTAGTGAAATACAAAAATTACGCTGAAGACGACCAATAAAACACAATCAGAATAATAAATACACACGGAAATGTCATGTAAATAATGAAAATATGTCTTTTTCTTATTGTCTTCTCACCTGTTATTTATATAGAATTTCTGCACTTTATTGTTCTATCTATCTATCTATCTATCTATCTATCTATCTATCTATCAATCAATCAATCAATAATGGAAAACACATTTTTCCCTCTTTGTTTTAGTGTAAAAAAAAAGTTAAATTACACAAAAATGATCATGA
This sequence comes from Maxillicosta whitleyi, assembly GCA_029822895.1. Lineage (NCBI taxonomy): Eukaryota > Metazoa > Chordata > Actinopteri > Perciformes > Neosebastidae > Maxillicosta > Maxillicosta whitleyi. The sequence goes on from JAPSES010002987.1 coordinate 12,893, forward strand.
TTTCTTTTGGCTTTTTCCCTTTCGGGGTCGCCACAGTGAATCACCTTCGCATGTTTATTTGGCAGGTTTTTAGTCAGATGCCCTTCCTGACACATCTGGTCTTGGAACCAGCAAAATGAAACTTGAAACCCTTGTGGCTTTCGGGATGTATAGCGCATAGATCCTTTCCCAAAGGATCACCTGGGTCTTGAACCGACCATCTTCTGCACCAAAGTCAGTGGCGTTAACCACTGAGCTACCAGTATTAAATAAATAGTATTAAATAAGTATTGCACAAGACAGGTGGATATGCTATAAAAGCAAAAAATATATATATTGCATTGTAGTGGATATGACCAATGGACATATATAGACATCATATGGAACACATGGGGGTGGTACTATGGGATAATCAGTGAATGTAGGTGTTCAGGGTGGTTATGGCCAATGGGAAGGAGCTGGAGCGATGCCAAAATAAGCTACAATACGTGTGAGGGGCGGGGTTTGTTGTGCCTGGAACCACTTGTTTTATTTTGTAATGTGGTTATATGCATGTGTGATTTTTTTTTTTTTGTATTATTATTATTTATATGTAAAGGTGTTGTTTGTTCAATTTTGTTATGCTGAAAAACCTTCAATAAAATATATATTATAAAAAAACCTTGATCCCCCCCCCCCCCCACACACACACACACATACTTTTCCTTAACCCTTTGGACCTTGTGGCCTTGGTTATGCACTGATGTGTTGTCTTTGACACGTTGTACTCCCGTCTGTTCTGTTTGATGTCATTGCTGTCGTTCTCGTCGGTGGAGTGTTCATTTATGTTCAGGAACTGCTTGAACTGAATTGCGCCCTTTGGGACTAATAAAGTTGTCTGTATCTGTATCTTTCTGTATTTTTTTTTAACTCTTTTGCCTGTGAAAAACCTGTGTGTGTGATAACGCGCTGCATAAATAAACCTGTACTTGCACCATTTGTCTTGTTAATGGGATAAAAATCGTATTAGTTGACTGGTTAGTGGGATGGATTAATGGACAGACGTTGCAGATGTACAAAGGTGTCAGTTTTTAGCAGCAGGAGGACAGTGCGCTGCCTGTGTTTTCAGTTTTTACATAATATATTATACAAAATATGACACGTCTGTAAAAGGCTGTTATTGAAAAATGAATATTTCTTTTTAAGATATTTACTCCTAATTGTTTTTATTTCTTTTACACCAAATACACAGTTTAGGATTACCAATATATGTATAATTAAAATGACACTGTTTTGTCATTTTGTGAAAGAAATGTGTTTTCACTATCATTTTTGCACTATTTCTTAAGAAAGCGCAGACACAGATGATCATATAAAGGCTCATTTTAAGCACAGATCTGATCTCTGTGCTTCACATGGAGAAGATCAAATACAACATGAGTAATAATCTAAAGATATTGCATAAGGTTTGCCAGCATTTTTTGAACAAAAAAGATTTTCTCTGAAAAAATGCAAAATACAGAGAATAATATCATGATAAATCACTTAATAGTTAAATATTATAGAAAAGTCACAAAGTCACTGTCATCTTCTACAACATTGAGTCACCAGTAAAACCCCATCAAGACCGAACACAGAGTCCAAACGCAGAGGATGACACACAGCACGTAGAGAAGAATTAACAGTTTATTAAGAGAATATTGCACAGACAATATTCTTGGGGGAGATCCGGTTGGCGTTGTCGGGGCAGTCCAGAGGTCGGTTCCGGTAGAGGCAGTCAACGGGGCAACAGTAGGGGTAGGGGCAAGTAGAAGAGGAAAACCAAGAACAGAAGGAAGGTCCAACAGTCACTGTGACGAAACACACTGGGGCTGACGAAGGCTCGGGGTCCGGGTCCAAAACGGGA
>JAPSES010002996.1:0-14754 GCA_029822895.1 Maxillicosta whitleyi
AGTAAAAGTAAAAGTATGCATTATTATTTTTACTGAAGTAAAGTACAAATACAAAAAAAACTACTTAAGTACAGTAACAAAGTAAAAATACTCAGTTACATTACACCACTGGGACACGATGAATTCAGGTGTTTCTTTTCCAACAGGTCTGGGATCCAAAACAATAATAACAAATGTTATAATATACTTTTATATTGGGATTCATTTGAATTAATTTTAATTAATTAATTAACCGTAACTGCTGTTAAAGTCTAAAATTTTTTTTTACTTATTTCTGTCATTTTGGTTCATTTTCATACTTTTTTCCATTGCTTTGTCTCATTTTCTGTGTTATTTGGTTCATTTTGGTTTGGTTTGATTAGTTTGTTCATATTTATTCCTTTTGTTCATTTTGTTGATAAATCTGTTTATTTTTATTTACTATTTTGGTAAATGTTGGTTCTTTTTTATTGATTATTTCATTCATTAATTTTGGTTAGTTTTGTTTATGATTTTGGTTCGTTTTAGTTCATTTAGTTGTTTATTTTGATAAGTTTTACTCATTTTGTTCATCATTTACGCCTGCTTTTGTTGACTATTTTAGTTTGATTAGTTTAGACATTTTTGTTCATTTTGTTGCAGATTTTTATTCATTTTCTGTGTTATTTTGTCCTGTTATTGTTGATTTTTGATTATTTTGTTGGTTTTTTGTTCATTTCTTCATTTTGTGTACATTTTTTTGATTGTTTTAGTAAACTTCAGATTTTTTTGGTCAATTTTATTCATTATTTCGTTGTTCTTTGGTGACTTTTTAGCATTTTTATGCTTATTTTGCTCATTCTAAACCACCGTATATCAAAACAAAAATGAACCGCATCATTTTAATTGGATTCCTTGTTGATTTTTCACCACGTTCTTACATTTCATCCAACCCATTCTAAGCCACTGAACGTCCCACAGATGAACCAGCTGTTTCTGACCTTCTGTTCTGGCTCTGGTTCTTGTCGTCTGCTGACGTCTGGATGTTTTCTGGATCTGGATCAGAACCCTGGACGGGTCTGGGGTTTCCATTCACCTCCGAGTCCAAGGAGTTGACAAGACCGGGTCGATCCAGAGTCGGACTGAGGTAAACGGGAACGTCGTCTACGAAACAACGCGGAAACACAAAACACATATTACATATTTACAGGAGGAGACATCACTTTTTTTTTTTTTACACAGTTTCTTTCTTTTTGCATTTCGTCAACAAAAATAAGAAATAGTCAATAACTTTCATATTTTTTAACCCTTTAAATGTCATATTTATAAACAAACCACATTTTTTTTGCTGCTTTGTTCCTCCTTAAATGAAATTAACTCTTTACATATTTGTTGGTGATTAATACTGTATTTTAAAACTAATCAGCTATTGGTTTAGTTGATTAGTTTAGTCAGTTTGGGTTTTTTTGTTTTTGTTTATTTGAGTTGATTTTGCTCATTATTTTCTTCACTTTTTTGATTATCGTGATAAATTTTGTCAAATCTATCCATAATTTCCACAATTTTTGTTAATTTTCTTGATTGTTTTCATAAATTTGACTCAGTATTTTGATGATTTTAGTTATTTTGGTAATTTTTTGGGGCTCATTTTGGTTGTTTTTGTGCTTTTTGTTGATTTTTTTGTTGATTTTATTTAAATTTTTAACGATCATCAAGTTCATATTCATTTCATCAGTTACTTCCATTCATTTTCAGTTATTTTGTTGATTTTGATTTTGCATTGCTCAACTTTTATGCACATTTTGTTGATTGTTTTGGTTCATTTAGGTGTTAATTTTCTTAATTTTCATTCACGATTTGATCAGTTGTCACGACTAAAAAATAATAACTTATACATTTTGTTCAGATTTGGATGACGAGGTCATATATTATGAGAAGCAATTTCAATTTCTTTTGAGTTAAGAAGGTTATGCAGAGGAATAATCTAAATTTATAGATGTTTTTTCATCATTTTCAGGAAGTAAAACCTGCTTTAACGGACTGACTTCAGTCACTGCTGAGCTCCAACTCTGCTGGACTTCCATTAGACACCGTCCTGTTTGTTGTCGTCTGATTAGTCTCGGGGACCTTTGTGGGCCCTCGGTGGCTCTAATGAATCGGCCCCTGGGCTCAGTCAGCAGGAGCGAATACGCACCTTATTATAGGAGGTCTGCAGACCCTGCAATAAATCTGACGCCAGATGTGAAGTGGTGTCCACTTTAGGCTCATTGTTGTACTTATTTTGGCTCATTTTCATTTTCTTTCCGTTGTTTTGGCTAATTTTTGGACTTATTTCTCTTGTTTTGGCTCATTTTCCGTAATTATTTCCGATGTTTCGGCTCATTTTCGTGCTTATTTCAGATGTTTTGGCTCATTTTCATACTTCTTTCTGTTGTTTTGGCTCATTTTTCGTACTTATTTCCCTTGTTTCAGCTCATTTTTGTACTTATTTCTGTTGCTTTGTCTCATTTTCTGTTATTTGGTTCATTTATTATTCATTTTTTGATTAGTTTGTTCATATTTATTCCTTTCGTTCATTTTGTTCATCATTTATGCCTGCTTTTGTTGACTATTTTAGTTTGATTAGTTTAGACATTTTTGTTCATTTTGTTGCAGATTTTAGTTGTTTTTGTTCACTTTCTGTGTTATTTTGTCCCTTTATTGTTAATTTATGATTATTTTTATTCATTTTTAAACAGTTCTTTTACGTTTTAAACATTATTTTGTTAATTTCCTTGATAATTTTACTTTTTTGTTAATTTTGTTGATAAATTTTCCCATTTTTGGTGCATTTTCTTTTTCATTTTCTTGATTAATTTAGTCATTTTGGTTCATTTTCTTGCAGATTTTGGTTGTTTTTGTTCAATTTGTTGTTATTTTGTTCCTTTATTCTTAATTTTCTGTTTATTTTGCTCTTTTTAGATTGAACTCTGATTGAATTTAGTTTTTTGTTTCGTGCTTATTGTTGACTTGTTGTTCATTTGTCTGGGTTATTACCCGTCTGTCGCTGACCATGAGCCCATTAGGGTTTGTTTAGGAGTTTTTTTTATGGATCAGGTCTAATGATCTGCTTTTACGATGCCTGACGGTCACACAAACGCCTTCCTGAACATCCCTCAGAGTGTTTATGTTACTCAATTTCCTGCTAAAACAAAAACTGTTTCAGCCGGTTTCCAGAAACACAAACACGACCCACATTCTTGGTTAAACAAGGGTTAAATGCAGAGCGTAAATAACATCTGCACGGCGTTAGGACAGGAAACGGTGGACGAGAAAGTCCGCTGTCCCTACGGTATCTGTGTGTTTTCTGTGGTGCACCTGCAGCTCTGAGCTCTGGGCTGGGGGGGTCTGGGTCGGCCACAGTCCACATGGGGGTTGTATTTGCCCCCCCACCCTGCTGATCATCCTGCCATCGACTGGACACTGCAGCGTTCTCCGAGAACGGCACGGTGGCAGCCATCTTGGGTGGACAGGGTTCCTAATGTTTGGGTAAAAAAAAAAAACACAAACGAAAATATTATTATTATTATTATTATTATTATTAAGCCCACATAAATACAAAGGGTTGTGTCAGGAAGGGCATCTGATGTAAAAACCTGTGACAAATCAACATGCCATTGTGATTCGCTGTGGTGACCCTTGAAGGGAAAAGCTGAAAGAAACTTACTTTTTTTATTATTATTATTTATTACTACATTGAGTTTATAATCTAATCTAAGCATCATTCAGGAAAACAGCTGTAAGTAGCGGAAAAGCAGCTTAAAAACCCACACAAATCAACCATAAAAATACTTAAAATTTAAGAAATATTGCATTTCCACTGAAAAAAAAAAAAAACACAAAATGATTTGTTTCAATGATATGCGTGAAAATCAGTGAAAATGCCTCATTAATTCATCATATTTTAAACACAGAATCATCATCAATATTTTTATGTCATGTACAACATTTCCAAAATTGCACTTTAACTCATAGTTTTTTATGGTTTTGCTTATAAACAAGTGGCTCTTGGATATAGTCATAACTCTTCTTTTTCAGTCTACCGTTAATATAAGCCAGTTTGCCCGCATTTTTTTCCCCAAAGTTTTGTGAATAAAAAGAATAAATATGATGAACAATAGTCCCCTGTGCCTTGCATTGTATGCAAGCACACGGGGAATAAATGATCTAATTTTTATAAAACAACATGCATTGTCTAGTGCTACAGTACTGTGGTGCAAAAAACATGGGTTTGTCTATTGCTACAGACCAATCAAATGTTAGCATTTGTACTAGAGCCAATCAGAGACACTCTTACATGAACTCATTCAACTCTTTTTTTTTTTTTTCTTCATTAGCCTCTTGTTGCCACAGTACTGTGGTGATATATGGAAGAAATCACAAATTACTGATAGTACATAGAATAAAAATTGTTCTAAATACTCTATAAGTTCTTTTATGTTGTTCTTTGCTGTGGAGGCTGGAGAATGTGGGCGGAGCTACGTATTAGATGGATGTGACTTCTCAGTTCTGTGTCAGTTCAGTGCTGTAGTCCTGTGGAATTCTGCACTCGGAACATTGTCCCATTGGCTGATTTATATCATGGCTGGATTAACCTACTGGTGCCATGCCCCCCCCCCCCCCATTGATCCATAATACACATGTAGAAATGATAAATTGAGACATAATATTGTTGAAATTGCTCCTATTTTTCTTAAGAAATTTTTATTTTTTTCAGGTTATTCACATCTTTTGTTTGGGTAATATATAAAAATAAGTATTTTTCATCATTCAATTTTACTGCTATTATTTTACTTGAGATCAAATCGGACTGAACGTGGCCCCTGGCTTGAAGTCTATTCCAGACACCACAGGGTTTAATACATTCAGATGATTTTTGCGTGGTTACCTGAGCAGAAACAGTCTCCACTTTGCGTTTTTTCTTCTGGTTTTGCTTGTTAGTTCTCAGATAAACCACTAGCTGTTCACTCCACCTGATGAAGACACAAAAACCCTTAGAAATATGGGTGTCATAATGCACATTATTTCCACATATTCTGGGAATGCCCCCAAATTAATCGTTTTTACAAAGAAATACATAAAGCTGTAGAAATCATTCTTAACACCTAAATACCCTTTGGTTTCAAAACATTATATTTGGGATACATCTCCCCAGAGGTCAAAAACATAGATATAATAATAATAATGAAGTTCTGTAACTGTTTTGGTTCTGTACACTCACTCTCTGGGTGTATAGATGTTGTAATTTGTGTATCTATGTTTGCAAAAAAAAAAAAAAAAATCAACATCTTTTTCTTTTAATAAAAAGAGAATTAAAAAAAAAAAATACTGACCCATTAATGATCTCTTTACTGTCTCCGCGGATGAATATTTCCTGTTCGGGCGTTACGATGCAGAGCGCGTTTCTTTGGCCCGTCCTCGGTTCGGCGTCTGCGATGTCGGTGCAGAGGTTCATGTTGACCGTCCCCTGTGGTAAAGTACTGGGCTGCAGGGAAATGAGCAAAGATAAACCAGCGTCACATTATAATAATAATATTAACCCAGAAACTAAGGACACACCAATTTAATGTGTTGCTTTTCTTATTTTTTTTTTAGAAAAAAATTAGAGCGACGGCAAAAAAACCCAAAACAAACTGACTGAAAATGTCACTTTTTCTTCAGTTTTCTGTTTTGAAAAAATAAACATGAACAGTAACATGATCAGTGAATTAAATATAGGTAAATACCTGATTTTCACAAGGGAAAAAAAAACAGTAAAATACAGAGGATAATGTCATAATAAGCGGCAGGAACAGTAAATCACTTAAGAAAGGTTCAATAGAGTGAAAAGTAGCGCAGGGTCTTTATGGGTTAAACTGTGTAACGTGAACTCATGAACCATCGACCCTGTATTAATGGAGCGTTTTCCAATGTTCTCTGTTACAGAGGCCTGAGGTTTGAGGGATCACAGATGGGGGGGGGTTGGGGTGGGGGTGCATTAAAGGACTCACTAAGCCCAAATCATCTGCTGTGGTTCTGCTGTCGACATCTGGCCTAAAGCTGCAGCTCACTGTAAATGCACAGAACACCAGGATTACTGCTCAGCTCTAGAAGTCGACCAATATGAGTTTCTGTAAGGACGATATTTAACGTTTTTTTTGTTTGTTTATTTATTTATTTATTTATTTTTTAAGCCATAAAGACCCAAAACAGCTACCGGTGATCAAAACCATCCACTGATTTAAACTGTTTAATACCTGCTGATCCATTAATCCTATCAATACATGTAAATAATTGGTGTAAAAATACAGATTTTCGTCTTTTCACGGTCATCAGATATGACCCATTTGGACGTTCACAGGCTCTGTAGTTACCATGGAAACACCATCATCTTCTACAACATTGATTCACCAGTAAAACCTATGGAGTTGAATCAATGACAGTGGATGGAGACACTTATTTTTAGTTCAGTTATTGATATCGTTTCTGAAAAAGTCACCTTTTCTTTCTAAAAATAACAACCCCCAACTTTAATGTGAGCTTTAATGAACATTTGCCTGATCAGTAAATTAAATAATGGAAAAAAAACCAGGATTTTCACTGGGAAAAAAAACAACAAAATACAGAGGATAATATTATAAAAAATGGTGGAAATGAAGGAAAAATTTATTTGAGAACTGACCCAAAAGTAGCGCTGGTTCTTTACGGGTAAAACACAATGACCCTAAAACACAACTGAAAGACTCAGAGAATTAAGAATTTTTATGCATCAATATAAATTAAACTATTAGTACACGTATACATTGTACTATTTTAACACATACAGGTGCCTGATCAAATATCTTATGACATTTTTACTACTTATCAAATATCAGCTTAAAAAAAAGAGGGCTAATGGATGACACTGAAAAAAAAATAAAAATCAATATATCCACTTGTGGATCCAGAGGGGGGCGCACCCAGCACGCGCCCTCCCGTTCGACTAAAACAAAACAAAACAAACAAACCAAAAAACACCAACACACTGGAGTCAGACTTCCAAATTGTGACACAACCGACGTACACGAAGCGGGAACGACTGATCAACTAAGTCATTATATATCTGTAAACTGTAATAGTGACTGTGTAGCCTAGCGGTTTATGCCACTGCCTTAGGTGCGATAGATCGCCAGTTTGAGTCCCAGTTGATTCCATTGTTTTGCCCAATTTATCTTTCTGAAACTCTTGTATTTATAATTCATTAGAAAGCCCTCAGTGATAATCATCTGACTCTGGCTATTGTTTACGTTTTCAATTCTTTAGTACGATGTTGAATCCAGTATTTAATGCCTTAGCCGAATACTTATTACTTATTATTTAAAGAGTAAAGCAACAGCCGCAAAACCATGCAAAATGTAACTCGTTCAGAGAATGTTCAATAAAACCCAGTATGGATCTGCAAAACATGATTGTTGACTACTTTAATAAGTGTTAAAGAATTAAAAAAAATAAAAAATAAAACCACATTCATTCTGTTATTGTCATTGCTAACTGTAAAAGTCATTATTCTGTGTGGTTTTTTTTTTTAAGATGATCTCATCCGTAAAATGCACCGATTGGCAAATAAATGTACAAAAATTTAATGCTATTTTGTTTGCTATTTGCTCAGAAATGTCTCTAAAATACACCAAGGAGTCTCTAGGTTTTAAAATCTAGCGTGTGTGTCCCTAAGGCCATGTTAGGTGGTACGCCCCCCTATTTTAAAAATCCTGGATCCGCCAATGATATCGGCCCGATATACGGATACATCTGTCTGCCTCTATTCATCACCACCTTTTCCCACTGTCTCGGGGTTGGGTTTCTCACCAGTTCGTCCAAGGCGAAGCTCAGGCTGCCGTGTTCGTACAGGATGAAGAAACGCCGCTGCCATTTCTGCCGTTCAAACACAGGAACAGAGTCAGAACGCAGCGTCAGACCGTGAATGTGCATCTGAGATCTGCTGTCAAACCTCACCCTTGACCTCTGCATGGGGTTGTCGAAGTCCGTCCCCTCAGGGGCCAAACAGAGCCAGCCCCCGTAGACCGGTTTGGCCTGAGGAAGAGGAGGAGCAGGAGGAGGAGGAGGAGGAAGAGGAGGAGAGAGGACGGTTAGAGGGTGGATGTACAGGTCTGTTTGGACTCAACAAACACATACTGTAGAAAAAAAAAACACAGATATTTGACATGTTCACAAACACAGACGTCTATTTTCACCATCAAAACACATTTTTACATAAAAATATAAAACTAATAATGTCAAACACAATAATGTTTAACACATTAAAACCCACTGTCGCGTCAGATTTCAGACCTGAACCTGATTGAAAACACGACAAAGACAAACTGCTTGGGTTTTTACATAAAAATATAAAACTAATAAAGTGAAAGGCTGGTATGGAACAGGACAAATAGCATGAAAATACAAGTTATTTGACCATATATTGACATCTGAATGTAAAATATGAATTCTCTGCAATTATCTGTTGGGTTTGTGGAAGGGTGAAGTTCCTTCTGCAAGAAAATACTTAGTTTTTCATTAAATAGGAGGTCATTTAGAACAATTTTAATCATGAAATCTGTGACTCAGTATTAGAAATGCATCCAAAATGTCCAAAAAATAAAAAAGGTCTTGATTTTACATGAATCTGTCGCAATTTTCTGTAAATAAATGCTGTTAATAAAGTTGAAAATAGCATGAAAATACGAGTTATTTGATTATATATTGACATCTGAATGTAAAATATGAATTCTCTGCAAGTATGTGATGGGTTTGTGGAAGGCTACAGGTTGTTATGCAAGAAAATATTCAGTTTTTCATTTAAAAAAATTACAGTTTAGAAATGTTTTGGACCATTTTTATCATGACGTACGTGAAGAAAATTTAGAAATGAATCAGATACATCCAAACAGGTCTTGACAGTGTTGATTGTACATTCATTTGTTGTCAATTTCTGCCAAAAAAAAGAAAAAAAAAGAGGCTATAACTGAAGGTATTTTATTTGGAAATTGGAAAAAAAGTGTTGTAAAGAAAACGACACAACAAGACAGAACAGGTTTCCTTCTGCGGTTTCCATTTCACTAATATTAGTCTGCGGGCTGGTATATTTCACAACATGTTAAAAATGAGATGTAATGCGCTGGATTTGTAGTAAAAAACTGATTTCCAGTGCAGGTTGAGCAACACGGCTGAAATTACAGGGCACAAAGGAAGAGGGGACAGACAGTAATAACATATGTGAACAATGTGAGGCATGTAGGAAGAGGCTGCCATCCTTACATCATCCATGACATGACGGAGCTGCACCGACAACCACAACCTACCCTCATGTGCATCTACTGACACGTACTAATGCAAAAAAACATCTGGTTCATGAGGACAGATGAGGAAACAAAAAGATTAAAAGGTAAATGTATTGTCTGGTGTCCATTAAAACTAAACATTTTCTGATTCAACATGAGGCTGGTGTGAAAAATAGCATTAATGCAACATAAATCTTCTTGTCTTCAGGGTTTATTTAGGGTATAATAGAAACATTTTTAACAAATATTACGTATATGTTCCAGATTTGTCCCATTCTGACCATAAAAAGAGCTTAAAACCACAAATAGCCAACTTTTACATTGACATATTTAACATTTTTGTCATCGCAAACCCCTCTAAGTGTAATATAAATTGATTTCTGTGTAGGATTTTAGTTTTTTCCCCCTCATTTTCTTTCTTTTAGAACCATTATTCAGAGATATTTATGAATGGATTTCAATGAATGACATTTTCATGCTCCTTTTCTGATTAAAATATGTATTTATTTTGTCATAATATTAATCCTTCACCTATTTTATTCTTATTTGTTGGTTAAAGTTGGTATTTTTTCCTACTGCATAACTTATTTAATGTGTTGCTTTTTACTCATTGACTTTAATTTAATCTATAAAAAGGTTGATTAAAGAGCAACAAGTAAAGTCTGCGTTTGAACAAAGAAGAAAAGAGTTTTTTCCCCCCACATAAAACCATCAAACCACAGCTGTATCTGTTGTTTTTAATGAATAAAAGTGTGTTTTCTTACCTGCTCCAGGTCCTGGTCGTTGAGCAGATGCAGCTCCCGGGACTTGAAACAGTTCTGACATTTACTTTTATTAAAAATATTCGCTTGGAATTTGCTGCAGGGACTCGTCACCTTTTCCCCGGACATGTTGGAGGTTCCTCCGCACACAGCCCGCTCCGCCGCTCGGCTCCTCTGCACCGACCGGAGCCGCTTCACCCTCTGCAAACAGCTGTCAAACACGGATCATCTACGCCGTGTTGACGCTGGTAGTCATGGTAAAACCCACCGACGATGAACGCAACGCAACTTCCGGTGTGGGGTTTCAAAATAAATGCAACCTATAGTTCAGTGAAAGAACGAAAATACGATGAAAATACACGAAAAACACACATTAAAGCACTAATACTAATAAAAAGTATTAATACACGATATGAAAACACTTAACTACAAATAAAAATACGAATAAATGTTCTTAAAATATTCAACTACAGGTAAAAGTATTAATACACATTATGAAAACACTCAAACACAAGGTACAAATACACTGTGGCAATCAAGTATAACCCAAAGTACTAATATACACTGTAAAAATTGATTTAAAAACTAGTAAAAAAAAAAAAAATAGGAGTACACACTGCAGTAACACTTATATACAAAAGTAAGTATGTAAAAGTGCTAATATAAGCTGAGAAAAATATTCAACTACAGGAAAAAGTATTAATACACATTATGAAAGCACTCAAATATAACGTACAAATACACTGTGGTAATCACTCAAAGTACTAATATACACTGTAAAAAATAAGAAACTACTAGTAAAAGTAGGAGTACACACTGCAGTAACACTTATATACAAAGTAAAAGTACTAAAATAAGCTGTGAAAAATATTTAACTACAGGTAAAAGTAGAAGTACACATTATGAAAACATTAAAATACAAGGTACAAATACACTGTAATAATCAATTATAATTCAAAGTACTAATATACACTGTAAAAAAATAATGAAAAATACGAGCAAAAGTACGAATACACACTGTGATGACATTTATATACAAGTAAAAGTACTAAAACAAAGTGTCAATATACTGATTTTAGCGTTACCACAAGAATATTCATTATTGTTTTATTCTATTGTTAAAATATTTAAGATAAATAACCGTTTATAGCACCCTCGGGTGGACACCATGCATAATTACATATATTGGTTTTGTATTTTATTGTTAAAGTACACACCGGAAGTAGATGTAGTTTATGTTCTTGGTAACTTGATGGAATTTAACACGGCTGTAGTTACTCATGGCGGACGCTAGGGGGCTCAGTATGACTTAAAACCACCGTTTGTGATTGAACAGTTTTAACTCAGACTTTTTCAGTTTTTGGAAAATTTAAGCGGATGTTTTTTATAATACATGGAGCAGGAAATGGACGCAGGATAAATATAGCTGCGACTTTTTAACATGTCATTTTAAGTCAAAAGCAGCAACAAAAACAGGCTAATGTAGCTTATGTTAGCATACCGCTAGCTAACGTTAACTGTTCAGATATACAAATAATGTTTCACTTACTTTGTTTATATGAACATCTTTCTCTCTTTAATTGAAACCAGGATTAATTTATGCAGAACTTGAAACTTTAACCGGTCTGTGTGATTATATAGTTATATTTACATTCTGTCCTCTTGTGGCCAAAGTGGATAATGACACATGACAGCCGCTCGAGGCAGCGCCAAGTGTATAGAGATACTTCCGGTTAGTTCCTTCAAAATAAAAGGTACTTGTCGAGAAGCAATTACTTTATTCTATGAACTTTGAGGAATAGAATATATTTCGGAGGCAGATCACATTAAAGATAAATATTTACTGTGACTTTAAAAATGAGGGATTTAATTTAAAAGAGCAGAAAATGATCTGAAGAAAAAGAGCCTTTTAATAAATATACATGAGACATTAAAATCTAAATTAAAAACATATGCAGTTATTTTTAAGAACAGACTTCAAATAGTCCATGTGTCATTTTTCCCATTTAGTGTCAAAAATGAAGAATCTCTTAAAACTGAATTTTGTTGATGTGGAGGAAATAATAATAATAATAAAAAAAGACTGAAACGATTCTGTTCATTTGAATTCAATGTGTGAAAACCAGCAAAATTCAGTCAATCAAAACAAAGTAAATAATCAAGAAAAACATCCCACAAGTGAATTTAATCAAGAAACTGTGCAAAAATACAGAAAATAGTCAACAAAATGAAAAACATTCCAGATGTACTGGAATGTTCCACTTGTACTTTTATACTTTAAAGTACATATATTTGCACATGCACACACACACACACACACACACACACACACATATATCTATACACACATATATATTTACACACACACACACATATATATATATATATTTTTTTACTGTTATTCTATATAAATATGTGATAAAAGTCAAATAATTCCCAGCAGACGTCGGTGGATGGAAGCTTTTATTCAAGGCGATGGCAGTGGCAGGGATCGTACAAACCAAACAGAACATGTTCCAAACTTTAATCCGTCCAAAAATGTAGAAAATACAGCAGATGTTGGTTTATTAAACGACGATACATTTCATCAGGTCTGGACTGAATCTACGCCTGCACTTTTTTAAGCAACAGCGTTTTGTGCAAAAGAACTGAATGTTTTTATTAATACAGGTTTAAAACATCACATAAATAATAAAGCTTTTAAAAAACTCTTCATTTTGCCGTTTTCTACAAAACGGAAAGGTGCCTTTTTTTCACTCACGTGTGCATATCTGTAACATCTTTTTGTTTCTTCATCCCAGTCTTTGATACGTTTCTCTATAATTTCATCTTTTAGTTGTTTTTTAGTTCAAGCAGCGTCCAGTTTAAGTCTCATCTTTTATTTACAAACTTTTTTGAGGCTTTTTTTTGACAAAATATTCAGTTTCACTTGGACAAAAATGGTCATTTAATGGAAGCAGCACAGGTCTGTGTCGAAGCATCGGATAATATTCATACATTAGTGACCGATGGAGGAAAAATAAATAAAATAAATAAATCTATAAATAAACACATGAATAAAATCAGTTTTTCTTTTCCTCATAGCCACGTGATAAATGTTCAGATTAGGGACGGGAACTGAGAACAGCGTCCATAGTTTCTGATCTGATCAATCAAATCCTTTAAAAATAAAATAAAATGGTTGACATTAGTTATTAAAACCAGAATATATTGACTTTAAGGAGAATAAAATAATAATAATCTATAGATATATATAGATTTAGTCAAAATAGTTGATGTTCAGTTGCGTTTTAATGTTCAAATTGACTCTTAAGACGTTTATTACTTTGATTTCTAATAAATATAAGTTAATTTCAGACACGTTTAGTGCATTTTCAGAGGACGTCCAGGTTAAACATCAACCGTTTTAGTGTAAAATCTGTAAAATCTAATGGAAACAAAGAGACTGTGACATTAAAAATCCACTTCAGTTTAATAAACATGTGGCTTTTACTTGTTCTATTTGGTTTATATTAATGATAAATACTCAGATGAACACATAATGTATGTAGAAATGTGTGATTTTAAGACTAAATCTTCTCTGTTCTGATCCAAACCGTTGATTTTACAGAGTTCTACAGAGTCAGTGACGCGGGTCAAAGTCCAGGAGACACGAGTAGTTCAGGGACATCGGGACGGAATCGGACCGGGACGACGAAAGGGTTAAAGTTGATCAGAATTCCAACTGAACTAAAACAAACCAGACGATGTTTTCTGTTTTTTTCATGTGAGTCTGAATGGAGCAGACCCGGTTCTGGGTTCTGGACGTCGGATCAGAGGGCGTTAATATCATGACATCTGTAAAATATTATTAGGAATCGAACCCAAACAGTCGATTCAACATCAGGAAAAACTCTGGATGGTTTTAACGCAGTTTAATCAGCAGTTTCACCGTAATTAAACTTTAATTAAAGTAAAAATACTGTTGTATCAGAACCGTTTCTTTTCCCTGACGCACTTTAATAAACTGAATTTATTATTGGACGACTGTTTTTTTCCTTTCCTTGTTAATTTCATTTGGGGGAAAATGTTTTGTTTTTCTTTATTTATTTATTAATTAATGTTTGTTCATCTGTTCCTTTAATTAGATGTTAATTATTCACATGTAAATACAGTCTCTTTATTTATTTATTCCCGCCTGAGGCGTGTGCTTCAAATGTGTCTCTAATATATGATTCTCTTCACGTATCAGTCACTGATTATTTTTTTTTTTTTTTGTCCTAATCACAACTAAATTAAAACTGTTCATTTATTCTGTTCTTCATCAAAGCTCGAACAGTGTTTTATAAACAGGGTTTGTACACATTTTTCAAGGTCAAATTCAAGCCCTTTTATGGATAGTTTTCACTTTATCTCAGCTGTAAAAATGATTAGACCAGGTGTGTCAAACATGCGGCCCGGGGGCCAAAACCGGCCCCCTATCTGGCCCCTGGGATGAATTAGTAAAATATAAAAATTACACTGAAGATATGAACAATCAAAGATGTTCAAAGAATTTTAGATCAGATCAATAAAACACTATTATAATAAAACTATAAATAATAATGAAAACCACATTTTTTCCCTTTGTTTTAGTGTAAAAAAAATATTAACATTTACAGACTAGCCTTTTACAAAAACATATGAACAACCAGAAATGTCTGAAGAGAATTAAATATATT